>JAANYP010000692.1:0-17804 GCA_020465985.1 Centrapalus pauciflorus | reverse complement strand
CATACGTTCCTAACATACAATTAAGTAATCAAGGAACAAGCAGCAACCGATGTTTCCATACAAGTCTGTAACAATCACCAATAAGTACCGAAACATAGTAAGTAATGCAATCTATCCCACACAGCGGTCCTCATCAATGCAAGTAATCAAGGAACATGCAGCAGCAGTTGTCCAGTATCAGCAGTGTCTATCATACGTTCCTAACTTACATTAAGTAATCAAGGAACAAGCAGCAACAGATGTTTCCATGCAAGTCAGTAACAGTCACCAATAAGTACCAAAACATATGCAAGTAAGTAATGGAATCTGTCACTCACACCTGTCATGAGCGATCAAAGTAATCAAGGATTATGCAGCAGCAGTTGTCCAGTTTCAGTAGTGTCTATCATACGTTCCTAACATACAATTAAGTAATGAAGGAACAAGCAGCAGCAAATGTTTCCATACAAGTCAGTAACAATCACCAATAAGTACCGAAACATATGTAAGTAAGTAATGCAATCTGTCACTCACATCGGTCCTGAGCAATGCAAGTAATCAAGGAACATGCATCAGCAGTTGTCCAGTTTCAGTAGTGTCTTTCATACGTTCCTAACATACAATTAAATAATCAAGGATCAAGCAGCAGCAGATGTTTCCATACAAGTCAGTAACAATCACCAATAAGTACCGTAACATATGCAAGAAAGTAATGAAATCTGTCACACACAGCGGTCGTGAGCAATGCAAGTAATCAAGGAACATGCAGCAGCAGTAGTCCAGTTTCAGCAGTGTCTATCATACGTTCCTAACATACAATTAAGTAATCAAGGAACAAGCAGCAGCCGATGTTTTCCATACAAGTCTGTAACAATCACCAATAAGTACCGAAACAAATGCAAAAGAAGTAATGCAAATCTTTGCCTCCCGCCCACCGGTCGCTGAGCAATGCAAGTAATCAAGGAACATGCAGCAAGATGTTTCCATACAATAGTAACAATCACCCAATAAAGACCCGAAAATATGCAAGTAAGTAATGTAAAATCTGTCACTCACACCGTCTGACAATCCAAGTATAATCAAGGAACATGCAGCAAGCAGTAGTTCCAGTTTAAGTAGTGTCTATTCATACGTTCTAACACACAAATAATAAAATCAAGGAACGAAGCAAAGCATCAGATGTTTCCATACAAGTCATAACAATCACTAAAAAGTATGTGAAACGTATTGCAAGTAAGTAATTGCAATCTATCACACTACAGCGGTCCTGAAGCAATGCAAGTAATCAAGGAACATGCAACTAGCAGTAGTCCAGTTTCCAGCAGTGTCTATCATAACGCTTCCTAAAAAAATAAAGTAATCAAGGAACAAGCAGCAGCCGATCTGTCCTACAAGTCTGTTGAATAATCACCAATAAGTACCGAAACAAATGCAAGTAAGTAATGCAATCTTTCCCTCACACCGGTCCTGAGCAATGCAAGTAATCAAGGAACATGCAGCAGCAGATGTTTCCATACAAGTCAGTAACAATCACCAATAAGTACCGAAACATATGCAAGTAAGTAATGTAATCTGTCACTCACACCGGTCTTGAGCAATCCAAGTAATCAAGGAACATGCAGTAGCAGTAGTCCAGTTTAAGCAGTGTCTATCATACGTTCCTAACATACAATTAATAAATCAAGGAACAAGCAGCAGCAGATGTTTCCATACAAGTCAGTAACAATCACCAATAAGTATTGAAACATATGAAAGTAAGTAATGCAATCTGTCACTCACAGCGGTCTTGAGCAATCCAAGTAATCAAGGAACATGCTGCAGCAGTTGTCCAGTTTCAGCAGTGTCTATCATACGTTCCTAACATACAATTAAGTAATCAAGGAACAAGCAGCAGCAGATGTTTCCATAGAAGTCAGTAACAATCACCAATAAGTGCCGTAACATATGCAAGAAAGTAATGAAATCTGTCACACACAGCGGTCGTGAGCAATGCAAGTAATCAAGGAACATGCAGCAGCAGTAGTGCAGTTTCAGCAGTGTCTATCATACGTTCCTCACATACAATTAAGTAATCAAGGAACAAGCAGCAGCCGATGTTTCCATACAAGTCTGTAACAATCAGCAATAAGTACCGAAACAAATGCAAGTAAGTAATGCAATCTTTCCCTCACACCGGTCCTGAGCAATGCAAGTAATCAAGGAACATGCAGCAGCAGATGTTTCCATACAAGTTAGTAACAATCACCAATAAGTACCAAAACATATGCAAGTAAGTAATGTAATCTGTCACTCACAACGGTCTTGAGCAATTCAAGTAATCAAGGAACATGCAGCAGCAGTATTCCAGTTTAAGCAGTGTCTATCATACGTTCCTAACATACAATTAAATCAAGGAACAAGCAGCAGCATATGTTTCCATACAAGTCAGTAACAATTACCAATAAGTATTGAAACGTATGCAAGTAAGTAATGCAATCTGTCACATACAGCGGTCCTGAGCAATGCAAGTAACCAAGGAACATGCAACAGCAGTAGTCCAGTTTCAGCAGTGTCTATCATACGTTCCTAAAATACAATTAAGTAATCAAGGAACAAGCAGCAGCCGATGTTTCCATACAAGTCTATAACAATCACCAATAAGTACCGAAACAAATGCAAGTAAGTAATGCAATCTTTCCCTCACACCGGTCCTGAGCAATGCAAGTAATCAAGGAACATGCAGCAGCAGATGTTTCCATACAAGTCAGTAACAATCACCAATAAGTACCGAAACATATGCAAGTAAGTAACGTAATCTGTCACTCACACCGGTCTTGAGCAATCCAAGTAATCAAGGAACATGCAGCAGCAGTAGTCCAGTTTAAGCAGTGTCTATCATACGTTCCTAACATACAATTAATAAATCAAGGAACAAGCAGCAGCATATGTTTCCATACAAGTCAGTAACAATCACCAATAAGTATTGAAACATATGCAAGTAAGTAATGCAATCTGTCACTCACAGCGGTCTTGAGCAATCCAAGTAATCAAGAAACATGCAGCAGCAGTAGTCCAGTTTAAGCAGTGTCTATCATACGTTCCTAACATACAATTAATAAATCAAGGAACAAGCAGCAGCAGATGTTTCCATACAAGTCAGTAACAATCACCAATAAGTATTGAAACGTGTGCAAGTAAGTAATGCAATCTGTCACATACAGCGGTCCTGAGCAATGCAAGTAATCAAGGAATGCAATAGCAGTAGTCCAGTTTCAGCAGTGTCTATCATAGGTTCCTAACATACAATTAAGTAATCAAGGAACAAGCAGCAACCGATGTTTCCATACAAGTCTGTAACAATCACCAATAAGTACCGAAACATAGTAAGTAATGCAATCTATCACACACAGCGGTCCTCATCAATGCAAGTAATCAAGGAACATGCAGCAGCAGTTGTCCAATATCAGCAGTGTCTATCATACGTTCCTAACATACAATTAAGTAATCAAGGAACAAGCAGCAACAGATGTTTCCATGCAAGTCAGTAACAGTCACCAATAAGTATCAAAACATATGCAAGTAAGTAATGGAATCTTTCACTCACACCTGTCATGAGCAATCCAAGTAATCAAGGATTATGCAGCAGCAGTTGGCCAGTTTCAGTAGTGTCTATCATACGTTCCTAACATACAATTAAGTAATGAAGGAACAAGCAGCAGCAGATGTTTCCATACAAGTCAGTTACAAACACCAATAAGTACCGAAACATATGTAAGTAAGTAATGCAATCTGTCACTCACATCGGTCCTGAGCAATGCAAGTAATCAAGGAAAATGCAACAGCAGTTGTCCAGTTTCAGCAGTGTCTATCATAACGTTCCTTAAAATACAATAAATAATCAAGAACAAGCAGCAGCCATCTTCCATACAAGTCTGTAATTAATCACCAATAAGTACCGAAACAAAGCAAAGTAAGTAAATGGCAACTTTCCCTCACACCGGTCCTGGCAATGCAAAAGCTAAATCAAGGAAACAGCAGCAGCAGATGTTTCCATACAAGTCAGTAACCAATCCACCAATAAGTACCGAAAACATATGCAAGTAAGTGATGTAAGTCTGTCACTGCACAAGCCGGTCTGAGCAATTCCAAGTAATCAAGGAAACATGAGTAGTAGCAGTAGTCCAGTTTTTTAAAAGGGGGGCAGTGTCTATCATACGTTCCTAACAACAAATTAATTAAAATCAAGGGAACAAGCAGCAGCAGAGTGTTTCCATACAAGTCAGTAACAAAAATCACCAATTAAGTATGAAACATATGAAAAGAATAAATGCAATCTGTCACTCCAGCGGGTCCTTGAGCAATCCAGAGAATCAGAGCGAAAACATGCTGCAGCAGTGTTCCAGTTTCCAGCCCAGTGTCTATTCATACGTTCCTTAACATACAATTAAGTAATCAAGGAACAAGCAGCAGCAGATGTTTCCATAGAAGTCCGAGTAACAGATCACCAATAAGTGCCCGTAACATATGCAAGAAAAGTAAATGAAATCGTGTCACACACCAGGCGTCTGAGCAATGCAAGTAATCAGAACATGCAGCAGCAGTAGTTGGCAGTTTCAGCAGGTCTATCATACGTTCCTCACATACAATTAAGTAATCAAGGAACAAGCAGCAGCCGATGTTTCCATACAAGTCTGTAACAATCAGCAATAAGTACCGAAACAAATGCAAGTAAGTAATGCAATCTTTCCCTCACACCGGGCCTGAGCAATGCAAGTAATCAAGGAACATGCAGCAGCAGATGTTTCCATACAAGTTAGTAACAATCACCAATAAGTACCGAAACATATGCAAGTAAGTAATGTAATCTGTCACTCACAACGGTCTTGAGCAATCCAAGTAATCAAGGAACATGCAGCAGCAGTATTCCAGTTTAAGCAGTGTCTATCATACGTTCCTAACATACAATTAATAAATCAAGGAACAAGCAGCAGCATATGTTTCCATACAAGTCAGTAACAATCACCAATAAGTATTGAAACATATGCAAGTAAGTAATGCAATCTGTCACTCACAGCGGTCTTGAGCAATCCAAGTAATCAAGAAACATGCAGCAGCAGTAGTCCAGTTTAAGCAGTGTCTATCATACGTTCCTAACATACAATTAATAAATCAAGGAACAAGCAGCAGCAGATGTTTCCATACAAGTCAGTAACAATCACCAATAAGTATTGAAACGTGTGCAAGTAAGTAATGCAATCTGTCACATACAGCGGTCCTGAGCAATGCAAGTAATCAAGGAATGCAACAGCAGTAGTCCAGTTTCAGCAGTGTCTATCATAGGTTCCTAACATACAATTAAGTAATCAAGGAACAAGCAGCAACCGATGTTTCCATACAAGTCTGTAACAATCACCAATAAGTACCGAAACATAGTAAGTAATGCAATCTATCACACACAGCGGTCCTCATCAATGCAAGTAATCAAGGAACATGCAGCAGCAGTTGTCCAATATCAGCAGTGTCTATCATACGTTCCTAACATACAATTAAGTAATCAAGGAACAAGCAGCAACAGATGTTTCCATGCAAGTCAGTAACAGTCACCAATAAGTATCAAAACATATGCAAGTAAGTAATGGAATCTTTCACTCACACCTGTCATGAGCAATCCAAGTAATCAAGGATTATGCAGCAGCAGTTGGCCAGTTTCAGTAGTGTCTATCATACGTTCCTAACATACAATTAAGTAATGAAGGAACAAGCAGCAGCAGATGTTTCCATACAAGTCAGTTACAAACACCAATAAGTACCGAAACATATGTAAGTAAGTAATGCAATCTGTCACTCACATCGGTCCTGAGCAATGCAAGTAATCAAGGAAAATGCAACAGCAGTTGTCCAGTTTCAGCAGTGTCTATCATACGTTCCTAAAATACAATAAAGTAATCAAGGAACAAGCAGCAGCCGATCTTTCCATACAAGTCTGTAATAATCACCAATAAGTACCGAAACAAATGCAAGTAAGTAATGCAATCTTTCCCTCACACCGGTCCTGAGCAATGCAAGTAATCAAGGAACATGCAGCAGCAGATGTTTCCATACAAGTCAGTAACAATCACCAATAAGTACCGAAACATATGCAAGTAAGTAATGTAATCTGTCACTCACACCGGTCTTGAGCAATCCAAGTAATCAAGGAACATGCAGTAGCAGTAGTCCAGTTTAAGCAGTGTCTATCATACGTTCCTAACATACAATTAATAAATCAAGGAACAAGCAGCAGCAGATGTTTCCATACAAGTCAGTAACAATCACCAATAAGTATTGAAACATATGAAAGTAAGTAATGCAATCTGTCACACACAGCGGTCTTGAGCAATCCAAGTAATCAAGGAACATGCTGCAGCAGTTGTCCAGTTTCAGCAGTGTCTATCATACGTTCCTAACATACAATTAAGTAATCAAGGAACAAGCAGCAGCAGATGTTTCCATAGAAGTCAGTAACAATCACCAATAAGTGCCGTAACATATGCAAGAAAGTAATGAAATCTGTCACACACAGCGGTCGTGAGCAATGCAAGTAATCAAGGAACATGCAGCAGCAGTAGTGCAGTTTCAGCAGTGTCTATCATACGTTCCTCACATACAATTAAGTAATCAAGGAACAAGCAGCAGCCGATGTTTCCATACAAGTCTGTAACAATCAGCAATAAGTACCGAAACAAATGCAAGTAAGTAATGCAATCTTTCCCTCACACCGGGCCTGAGCAATGCAAGTAATCAAGGAACATGCAGCAGCAGATGTTTCCATACAAGTTAGTAACAATCACCAATAAGTACCGAAACATATGCAAGTAAGTAATGTAATCTGTCACTCACAACGGTCTTGAGCAATCCAAGTAATCAAGGAACATGCAGCAGCAGTATTCCAGTTTAAGCAGTGTCTATCATACGTTCCTAACATACAATTAAATCAAGGAACAAGCAGCAGCAGATGTTTCCATACAAGTCAGTAACAATTACCAATAAGTATTGAAACGTATGCAAGTAAGTAATGCAATCTGTCATATACAGCGGTCCTGAGCAATGCAAGTAACCAAGGAACATGCAACAGCAGTAGTCCAGTTTCAGCAGTGTCTATCATACGTTCCTAAAATACAATTAAGTAATCAAGGAACAAGCAGCAGCCGATGTTTCCATACAAGTCTGTAACAATCACCAATAAGTACCGAAACAAATGCAAGTAAGTAATGCAATCTTTCCCTCACACCGGTCCTGAGCAATGCAAGTAATCAAGGAACATGCAGCAGCAGATGTTTCCATACAAGTAAGTAACAATCACCAATAAGCACCGAAACATATGCAAGTAAGTAATGTAATCTGTCACTCACACCGGTCTTGAGCAATCCAAGTAATCAAGGAACATGCAGCAGCAGTAGTCCAGTTTAAGCAGTGTCTATCATACGTTCCTAACATACAATTAATAAATCAAGGAACAAGCAGCAGCATATGTTTCCATACAAGTCAGTAACAATCACCAATAAGTATTGAAACATATGCAAGTAAGTAATGCAATCTGTCACTCACAGCGGTCTTGAGCAATCCAAGTAATCAAGAAACATGCAGCAGCAGTAGTCCAGTTTAAGCAGTGTCTATCATACGTTCCTAACATACAATTAATAAATCAAGGAACAAGCAGCAGCAGATGTTTCCATACAAGTCAGTAACAATCACCAATAAATATTGAAACGTGTGCAAGTAAGTAATGCAATCTGTCACATACAGCGGTCCTGAGCAATGCAAGTAATCAAGGAATGCAATAGCAGTAGTCCAGTTTCAGCAGTGTCTATCATAGGTTCCTAACATACAATTAAGTAATCAAGGAACAAGCAGCAACCGATGTTTCCATACAAGTCTGTAACAATCACCAATAAGTACCGAAACATAGTAAGTAATGCAATCTATCACACACAGCGGTCCTCATCAATGCAAGTAATCAAGGAACATGCAGCAGCAGTTGTCCAATATCAGCAGTGTCTATCATACGTTCCTAACATACAATTAAGTAATCAAGGAACAAGCAGCAACAGATGTTTCCATGCAAGTCAGTAACAGTCACCAATAAGTATCAAAACATATGCAAGTAAGTAATGGAATCTTTCACTCACACCTGTCATGAGCAATCCAAGTAATCAAGGATTATGCAGCAGTAGTTGGCCAGTTTCAGTAGTGTCTATCATACGTTCCTAACATACAATTAAGTAATGAAGGAACAAGCAGCAGCAGATGTTTCCATACAAGTCAGTTACAAACACCAATAAGTACCGAAACATATGTAAGTAAGTAATGCAATCTGTCACTCACATCGGTCCTGAGCAATGCAAGTAATCAAGGAAAATGCAACAGCAGTTGTCCAGTTTCAGCAGTGTCTATCATACGTTCCTAACAAATAATTAAGTAATCAAGGAACAAGCAGCAGCAGATGTTTTCATTCAAGTCGGTAACAATCACCAATAAGTACCAAAACATATGTAAGTAAGTAATGGAATCTGTCACTCACACCTGTCATGAGCAATCCAAGTAATCAAGGAACATGCAACGACAGTCGTCCAGTTTCAGCAGTGTCTATCTTACGTTCCTAACATACAATTAAGTAATGAAGGAACAAGCAGCAGCAGATGTTCCCATACAAGTCAGTAACAATCACCAATAAGTACAGAAACATATGCAAGTAAGTAACGCAATCTGTCACTCACAGCGGTCGTGAGCAATGCAAGTAATCAAGGACATGCAGCAGTAGTAGTCCAGTTTCAGCAGTGTCTATCATACGTTCCTAAAATACAATTATGTAATCAAGGAACAAGCAGCAACTGATGTATCCATACAAGTCAGTAACAATCACCAATAAGTACCAAAACATATGCAAGTAAGTAATGGAATCTGTCACTCACACCTGTCCTGAACAATCCAAGTAATCAAGGAACATGCAGCAGCAGTTGTCCAGTTTCAGCAGTGTCTATCATACGTCCCTAACATACAATTAAGTAATCAAGGAACAAGCAGCAGCCGATGTTTCCATACAAGTCTGTAACAATCACCAATAAGTACTGAAACAAATGCAAGTAAGTAATGCAATCTTTCCCTCACATCGGTCCTGAGCAATGCAAGTAATCAAGGAACATGCAGCAGCAGATGTTTCCATACAAGTCAGTAACAATCACCAATAAGTACCGAAACATATGCAAGTAAGTAATGTAATCTGTCACTCACACCGGTCTTGAGCAATCCAAGTAATCAAGGAACATGCTGCAGCAGTAGTCCAGTTTAAGCAGTGTCTATCATACGTTCCTAACATAAAATTAATAAATCAAGGAACAAGCAGCAGCAGATGTTTCCATACAAGTCAGTAACAATCACCAATAAGTATTGAAACGTATGCAAGTAAGTAATGCAATCTGTCACATACAGCGGTCCTGAGCAATGCAAGTAATCAAGGAACATGCAACAGCAGTAGCCCAGTTTCAGCAGTGTCTATCATACGTTCCTAAAATACAATTAAGTAATCAAGGAACAAGCAGCAGCCGATGTTTCCATACAAGTCTAATGTGATCTCACCCGAGGAATGTGTGATAGATCACGATTGCCCGATCGTTCTAATGGTTGTTTCAAGTAACTTGGATAGGACCGCGACCCATTGTCTATAAACAAGACAAGAACCTTGGTATAAGTGGAACCGCGACCCGTTGCCTATATACGAGGCAAGAACTTTGGTATAGAGAACGCCACAATCAACCCCACCAAGTTGATTGATAAGTTTCGAACGCCACAAGCTAAAACACTCGATAAGTTCTGAAAGTTCGTAAGGAACAATAAGTGTTAAAAACTCACAATTTTACTCAAAAATGAAGGATGATTGAAATGGTTACATTGAGTGCCTATTCATAGGAGAAAATATAAGACCAACTACTTATCTAGATAAGTTGCACAAGCTATCACGATAAGCTATCAAATAAGCAAGACTACTTATCAAAAGGGCATTATTGACATTTCACCACTTGAAGCTTCTAGTAGGTATTAATCATGCAAGTAACTTCTATCTCTTTATCTCCTCCAAGTAAATGACCATAATGTTGAGAAAACCTTCAAAATGCCTTGAATTTAATCTTTGACAAGTTCATTAACATGGACACCTTTATGGGCAGATTCATGGACGTGGCTAAGGACATATTTTGGGCCTTTTTTATTCTTGAAAATATAGGAAAAAGGCTAAGGTTGAAGTGGGCTTTTATTTCACTCAAATTGGGCTTAAAATGAGGAAGTTATGGCCAAAACAATGCACATGGGTGGGCTTGGCCGAATTTTATTTATTTTTGGGCTTTTGTGGATTAAAGTGAGAACTTGGGCTCCAAAACTTGGACTAATATTAGTCTTCAACTTGGATCAACATTAGGAAGCGTGCTTGGTTGTTTTGCGAACAAACGGGAGCTTGATTCCGACAATATTTAATCATTCCATTGAGAGCATCCTGGAACATCTTGGATTTTGATCTTGTGATAGGTCCGATCTTCCACCTTAACGGATCTTCGTCATCTCGGTCCCTGGACAGGTTCTCATCATTCCCCTCCTCTTGAAAGTGATTTGTCCTCAAATCTTCACCTGCATCAAACAGAGTCAAGTCAGTTACATTAAAAACATCATGAACATTATACTCATCTGGAAGATCAAGTTTGTAAGCATTGTCATTGATTTTCTGCAACACTTGAAATGGTCCATCTCCTCTTGGCATTAACTTTGACTTCCGTTTTGTTGGAAACCGTTCCTTCCGCAAATGAAGCCACACCCAATCTCCTGGTACAAAAATAATCTTTCTTTTTCCCTTGTTTGCTTGTTGTTCATACTTCTTGGTGCGCTCTTCAATGTTGTGTTTTGCCTGCTCATGGATTTGCTTGACAAATTCCGCCTTCTTCCTACCATCTAAATTCAAATACTCATTCACAGGTAAAGGAGTTAAATCCATAGGAGTTAATGGCTTAAATCCATACACAATCTCGAAAGGTGAAAACTTAGTAGCAGAATACACATTTCGATTATATGCAAACTCAACATGGGGTAAGCATTGCTCCCAAGTTTTCACATTTCTCCCCACTATTGATCTTAATAAAGTACCAAGTGTACAATTCACAACTTCAGTTTGTCCATCCGTTTGGGGATGACAAGTTGTAGAAAACAAAAGCGTTGTTCCCAATTTTCCCCACAACGTTTTCCAAAAGTAACTTAAAAACTTTGTGTCCCGATCCGAGACGATAGTTCTTGGCATGCCATGCAATCTAACCACTTCTTTGAAAAACAAATCTGAAATATGTGAGGCATCATTGGTTCGATTGCATGGAATGAAATGCGCCATTTTCGAAAACCGATCAACAACCACAAATATCGAATCTTTGCCATTTTTAGTTCTTGGCAATCCCAACACAAAATCCATAGAAAGATCAACCCATGGTTCACTTGGTATAGGCAGAGGAGTGTATAAACCATGAGGTTGAACCTTTGATTTGGCTTGTTTACAAACAATGCACTTTTCACAAACTTTTCCAACATAAACTTTCATTTTTGGCCAAAAGAAATGTTCCTGCAAAATATTCAATGTTTTTGCCACACCAAAATGACCCATAAGACCTCCACTATGTGCCTCCCAAACCAAAAGTTCACGTAAAGAAGTGTTTGGAATGCAAAGCTTTGATTCTTTGAACAAAAATCCATCATGTATGAAAAACTTTTCAAAAGAGCCCTTTTCACAACTTTGAAAAATCATACCAAAATCCACATCTTCACGATACAACTCTTTGATTTGTTCAAAACCTAGAATTTTAGAGTCAAGAGAAGAGAGTAAAGAGTACCTTCGTGAAAGTGCATCAGCCACAATATTTTCCTTACCTTTCTTGAATCGGATGACATATGGAAATGTCTCAAGAAACTCCATCCACCTAGCATGTCTCTTGTTGAGCTTTTGTTGTCCTTTTAGAAACTTCAAGGACTCATGATCAGAATGAATGACAAACTCCTTGGTCCACAAATAGTGTTGCCAAGTTTTTAGTGCTCGAACCAAGGCATACATCTCTTTGTCATATGTGGGATAGTTTAAAGTTGCACCACTTAACTTTTCACTAAAATATGCCAATGGTTTTCCTTCTTGCATTAAAACCGCACCAATTCCAACACCCGATGCATCACACTCAATCTCAAAAGTTTTATCAAAATTTGGCAAAGAAAGCAAAGGAGCATGAGTTAAATGAAACTTCAGTTTTTCAAAAGCTTGCTCTTGCTCTTTGCCCCATTTAAAACCAACATTCTTTTTAATCACTTCGGTGAGTGGTGATGCCAAGGTGCTAAAGTTTTTCACAAATCGGCGATAAAAACTTGCAAGACCATGAAAACTCCTCACATCACTTACGCACTTTGGAGTTGGCCAATCTTGAATAGCCTTTACCTTTTCTTCATCAACAGATATTCCATGAGAACTAACCACATATCCAAGAAATACAATGTGGTCGGTACAAAAAGTGCACTTCTTCCAGTTCGCATAAAGCTGTTCCTTCCTAAGCACACTCAAAACACACGTTAGATGCTCAAGATGATCATTCAAACTCTTAGAATAAATCAAAATATCATCAAAGTAAACGACCACAAATTTCCCAATAAAATCACGCAAAACATGGTTCATTAATCTCATGAACGTACTTGGAGCATTAGTTAACCCAAAAGGCATAACTAACCATTCATATAAACCATGCTTTGTTTTGAAAGCTGTTTTCCATTCGTCACCATCATTCATGCGAATTTGATGATACCCGCTCTTTAGATCAATCTTTGAAAACAACTTTGAGCCATACAATTCATCAAGCATATCATCTAATCGAGGGATTGGATGGCGATACTTTACCGTGATATTGTTGATGGCACGACAATCTACACACATCCTCCATGATCCATCCTTCTTAGGTACCAGCAATACGGGAACCGCACACGGACTCATGCTTTCTCGAATCCATCCTTTCTCAAGTAATTCCTTAACTTGCCTTTGCAACTCTTTGGTTTCTTCCGGATTTGTTCTATACGCCGGCTTGTTTGGAATGGAAGATCCTGGAACAAAGTCAATTTGGTGTTCGATCCCGCGAATTGGTGGCAATCCTTTGGGAATTTCCTCGGGAAACAAGTCTTCAAATTCCTGCAAAAGAGATTTAATTTTGCTCGGGAGAATACCGGCCAAATCATTTGTGATTAAATAAGCTTCTTTGATCAAAAGAAGCACAAAAGACATCTCCGAATTCAAGGCTTCCTTTATTTCACTCCTTCTTGCAAATGCACAATATTGACTTTCCTTTTCACCCACAAATATTTTCTTATCTTTTTGTTTTTCATTTGAACCTTTTTTGTGTTCATTATTTTCATTAGGCTCACCTTCTTTGTTTTTCACATCCCTTTGAAGTCGGACTTGATCTTCATAAACTTGACTCGGTGACATCGGCACAAGAGTTATGGCTTTGGTTTTATGAACAAGAGTGTACTTGTTGGTGAAGCCATCATGTTTCACATGCCGATCGTATTGCCATGGCCTACCAAGTAGCAAATGACTTGCTTGCATAGGTACCACATCACACAACACCTCGTCTTCATACTTACCAATGCGAAATGACACCAACACTTGTTTCGTCACACGCACCTCACCACTATCATTAAGCCATTGGAGTTTATATGGCTTTTGATGCTTCATCGTCGGCAATCCTAGCTTTTCAACCATGGAAACACTAGCCACATTAGTACAACTCCCACCATCAATGATAACACTACATACCTTGCCTTGAACATAACACCGAGTGTGAAAGAGGTTTTCCCTTTGTGCATCATCTTCTTCCTTGGAATGAGTGCTTAAGGCTCGCCTTGCAACCAACAATTCTCCTTCTACAGCCATCTCTTCTTCACCATCCGTGTCTTCTTGTGATGATTCGGAAGAATCTGTTTCAATTTCTCCATTTTCTCTAAGCACCATTACAAGCTTATTTGGACATTGACTTGCAATGTGACCCCTGCCAAGACACTTAAAACATTTTATGTCACGAGTTTTAGGAGCATCAGAATTACCTTTCTCCTTGGAAGGGCTTGTTGGTTTTGGACCAGATTTGGGATTAAAAGATGATGAACTTTCAGGCCTTTTGGAGCTACCCGCCTTCCAGGTATTCGTTCTTGATCCACCCCCTCTCTTGAGTTGCTTTTCAATTTTAACCGCCATGTGGACCATGTCTTCAATCTCCACATAATGCTGCATCTCAACACGATCACGAATTTCATAATTGAGGCCATTTAACAACCTGGCCATGGTAGCTTCTCGATCCTCTAGAATGTTGGCTCGGATCATGGTAACCTCCATTTCCTTGAAATAATCATCAACAGACTTACTTCCTTGCTTCAACCCTTGGAGCTTATTGTGAAGGTCACGATAATAGTGACTTGGTACAAAACGTCGTCTCATGACCCTTTTCATTTCTTCCCATGTATCAATGGGTCTTTCTTCGTTTCTTCGCCTACTAATCACAAGTTGATCCCACCATGTTAGTGCATAATCAGAAAATTCAACAACGGCGAGTTTTACTTTTTTACGATTGGAGTAGTCATGGCAATCAAAGATGAACTCCATTTTAGTTTCCCAATCGATGTAGGCTTCCGGATCTGACTTTCCTTGAAACGATGGAATTTTCATCTTGATAGAATTCAAATTGCTGTCTCTTCGGGGCCTTCGTCGAGGAGCTCTTCTTTCAGATTCCCATCCGTCACTTCCTCCATCGTCGTCATGATTTTCATAAGAAACTTGTGATGGCGTCCGGATACGTTGTGGTCTTTCAGTCTCCAATCGGTCCATTCTTTCATGAATTTGGTTGAATTCCGTTCTCATCAATCGTCGCATTTCCTCCATCATGGCTTGAACTTGAAGATTAGGAGGAGGTTGCTCATCCGTCATTTTTTTTGCTACAAAATAGAAGACAAAAAGTAATAACAATAAAAATATTATTTCCTCCCCGCACTCCCTTACGTGTTTCACTCAAAATTATGTTCACTCGATTCTCGTGTATGTTGTGTTTGGCTTTTAACCTCTAATGATCTTACCACACCGCCTTTTACCACTCTTTTTAACTCTTAAAGTTCAAAACAAACTAAAAGAAATCAAAATCAAGTGGGCTTGTGGCCTTGAGGAATTCAAAACATACCAAACAACTTTAAGAAGAGATTTGACAAAACCAAATATAACAAGATGAACAATGCTAGTAGTACGTAAATAGAAAAGGAAATGAAAATAAAGAAAACTAACAAGAATTATAATTTACTTTGCGTTCCTTTTTTTTGTCTTTTCTTTTGCGCTTTTTTTTACCCTTTTTTTTATCTTTTTTTTTTGTGATTTCTTTTTTTTTTTTTTTTTTTTTTTTTTTTTTTTTTTTTTTTTTTTTTTTTTTTTTTTTTTTTTTTTTTTTTTGCTTGTGTTTTTGCTTCCTTTTGTTTTTAGGAACAAATGATGCAAAGTATGAATAAACAGAAAAAAAAACTAAAGAACTCGTATGATCCCCTAAAAAATCAATTAGTAGCAACCAAGTCAATTTTTGACAGGATCCACTACAAACATGAACCACAATGCAATGATGAAGAGAAGAAATTAAAATGAAAGGACGAATAGAAAGAAAGTAAAAGATGATACGAATGAAATATAAAGTAGAAAACAAACCAATAGAACTTGGCTCTGATACCAAATGATGTGATCTCACCCGAGGAATGTGTGATAGATCACGATTGCCCGATCGTTCTAATGGTTGTTTCAAGTAACTTGGATAGGACCGCGACCCATTGTCTATAAACAAGACAAGAACCTTGGTATAAGTGGAACCGCGACCCGTTGCCTATATACGAGGCAAGAACTTTGGTATAGAGAACGCCACAATCAACCCCACCAAGTTGATTGATAAGTTTCGAACGCCACAAGCTAAAACACTCGATAAGTTCTGAAAGTTCGTAAGGAACAATAAGAGTTAAAAACTCACAATTTTACTCAAAAATGAAGGATGATTGAAATGGTTACATTGAGTGCCTATTTATAGGAGAAAATATAAGACCAACTACTTATCTAGATAAGTTGCACAAGCTATCACGATAAGCTATCAAATAAGCAAGACTACTTATCAAAAGGGCATTATTGACATTTCACCACTTGAAGCTTCTAGTAGGTATTAATCATGCAAGTAACTTCTATCTCTTTATCTCCTCCAAGTAAATGACCATAATGTTGAGAAAACCTTCAAAATGCCTTGAATTTAATCTTTGACAAGTTCTTTAACATGGACACCTTTATGGGCAGATTCATGGATGTGGCTAAGGACATATTTTGGGCCCTTTTTATTCTTGAAAATATAGGAAAAAGGCTAAGGTTGAAGTGGGCTTTTATTTCACTCAAATTGGGCTTAAAATGAGGAAGTTATGGCCAAAACAATGCACATGGGTGGGCTTGGCCGAATTTTATTTATTTTTGGGCTTTTGTGGATTAAAGTGAGAACTTGGGCTCCAAAACTTGGACTAATATTAGTCTTCAACTTGGATCAACATTAGGAAGCGTGCTTGGTGGTTTTGCGAACAAACGGGAGCTTGATTCCGACAATATTTAATCATTCCATTGAGAGCATCCTGGAACATCTTGGATTTTGATCTTGTGATAGGTCCGATCTTCCACCTTAACGGATCTTCGTCATCTCGGTCCCTGGACAGGTTCTCATCAAAGTCTGTAACAATCACCAATAAGTACCGAAACAAATGCAAGTAAGTAATGCAATCTTTCCCTCACACCGGTCCTGAGCAATGCAAGTAATCAAGGAACATGCAGCAGCATATGTTTCCATACAAGTCAGTAACAATCACCTATAAGTACCGAAACATATGCAAGTAAGTAATGTAATCTGTCACTCACACCTGCCTGAACAATCCAAGTAACCAAGGAACATGCAGCAGAAGTTGACCAGTTTCAGCAGTGTCTATCATACGTTCCTAACAAACAATTAAGTAATCAAGGAACAAGCAGCAGCCGATGTTTCCATACAAGTCTGTAACAATCACCAATAAGTACCGAAACATAGTAAGTAATGCAATCTATCCCACACAGCGGTCCTCATCAATGCAAGTAATCAAGGAACATGCAGCAGCAGTTGTCCAGTATCAGGAGTGTCTATCATACGTTCCTAACGTACAATTAAGTAATCAAGGAACAAGCAGCAACAGATGTTTCCAAGCAAGTCAGTAACAGTCACCAATAAGTACCAAAACATATGCAAGTAAGTAATGGAATCTGTCACTCACACCTGTCATGAGCAATCCAAGTAATCAAGGGTTATGCAGCAGCAGTTGTCCAGTTTCAGTAGTGTCTATAATACGTTCCTAACATACAATTAAGTAATGAAGGAACAAGCAGCAGCAGATGTTTCCATACAAGTCAGTAACAATCACCAATAAGTACCGAAACATATGTAAGCAAGTAATGCATTCTGTCACTCACATCGGTCCTGAGCAATGCAAGTAATCAAGGAACATGCAGCAGCAGTTGTCCAGTTTCAGCAGTGTCTATCATACGTTCCTAACAAACAATTAAGTAATCAAGGAACAAGCAACAGCAGATGTTTCCATACAAGTCGGTAACAATCACCAATAAGTACCGAAACATATGTAAGTAAGTAATGGAATCTGTCACTCACACCTGTCATGAGCAATCCAAGTAATCAAGGAACATGCAACAGCAGTTGTCCAGTTTCAGCAGTGTCTAT
>JAANYP010000691.1:0-36160 GCA_020465985.1 Centrapalus pauciflorus | reverse complement strand
AGTGTTGAAAAATTGTGAGTGATCAAATAAGTGTTGAAGAATTGTGAATGATCAAATAAGTGTTATGAATGATCAGTTAAGTGTGAACGAATTGTAAATATTCAAATAATTCTTGTGAATTATCAAATAAGTGTTGTGAATAATCAAATAAATGTTGTAGAATTGTATATGGTCAAATAAGTGTTGTGAATGATCACTTAAGTACTGTGAATGATCAATTAAGTGTTGTGAATGATCATTTTATAAGTGTTGTAAATGATCGTTGTTATTACGAAATACCCTTGCAGCTCAAAAAAATGGGCGCACCTGATTTTTTCCTCTTTTGATCACAACCCTTATTTTTTTTTAATCTTGTGGGTTTGGAAGGGTACCATTGGCACACTTAATTCTCATGGGTACATTTTTGAACCCATATATATATATATATATATATATATATATATATATATATATATATATATATATATATATATATATATATATATATATATATATATATATATATATATATATAATTGGGTTCACATGAGAACCCCTCCTTACCGTGAGAACGTGAGAACCACTCTAAAATTTGTGCATCCACTATATAAAATTGTGCATTTGATACTAAAATTAAATGTTTTCGATATATTTATGCATTTCATGTAAAAATTTACGCATCTCATGCTATAATTTATCCATTTTATGTACGAATTGTGCATTTAAGAAAATTTGTGCATATGATGTTCAAATTTGTGCATTTAGTTTATAATTTAATGAATACAATTTTTTAATGTAATTTTAGTGTTAGATTATGATATTTATTAATATTTAAGACTAATAATGGTATTAAGTAAAACTTTTAATTTTTAAATTTGTGCATTTTGGAGTGGTTCTCACGTTCTCACGGTAAGGAGGGTTTTTACCGGAACCCAACCCTATATATATATGTATATATATATATATATATATATATATATATATATATATATATATATATATATATATATATATATATATATATATATATATATATATATATATATATATATATATATATATATATATATCACACATTAGCAACGTCAATAAATAATGTTTTACAAAGTTTTTTTACTGCACTAATTTTAGCATAATAAAATATAATTAATACTTATATATCTCTCTTTAGTACATTTTAACAAACCTCATTTATAAATTATTTTTCTTTATTGATGTGAGAGGAACAAAATAACAAAACTCACTTATGAATAGTATTTTAGAAAAATAGTTTAATCGATAAATTAATAAAAGTTCTTAGGGTTTTTCAATATTAACCCTGTATAAATATTCTAAAATTTTAGTGCAATGTTGTAGTTATAATCACAAGAAGTCTGGATGTGATGGTGGTTATTAGCAAAATGAAAAATCATTGTTATTCATTACAGAAAACTATAAGTTGTAGCTAGTGTACACAAATAGATATTTATAAAAAGCACTTTAATTTTATGTATCTATTAAATATATTGTCATAAAATAGATTATAATTGTTTGAATATTTTGCGATATATGGATATAAGTGTTGAAAAAATTTAAGTATCCCACTTTCATCCCAACACGACACATGACAATTAGTACCTCCATATTAATTAGTAAGATTTTCCTTTCATTTATAAAAGCATAAAAGATGGCATTGTAACTTGCATCTTCATCTATATAATTCGAATTCATATCAAAAGCATATCAACTAAAGGATACAGTGCCAAATTAATGCATTTACATATTCATCATGTCATTATTTGATTTATATTTTCATCTCCAATAGCGTTAGCAGGGATTAAGTTACTATGAAACTTCTCTTTGGTAGAACCACCTGATGATGAATCATTACACGAACTGTTATACCATCTTGCCCAGAAGAGATAGTTGAAAAAGTTGATCAAACTTAGGCATGCAAGCAGCCAGTAGAAAAGGTCTAATCGGGCTTTATTTAGATCAATGCCTCCGAGCCAGCCACCATCGGACGATCTTGAGGTGATCTTATTTACCAATGAAACAAGCACTGAACTTAGATAAAAACCAAATGAGTATGAACAATATGTCATAGCTGTCAGGAAAGCTTGCATCCCATTCAAAGTCTGCTTATAAAAGAACTCAATCAACCCCACAGCAGTAAACATTTCAGATAATCCAAAGATTAGGAATTGTGGAGCTATCCAAAAAATAGATAATCTTTCACCAGAACTTGAAAAAGATTCCCTTCTTTTTTTCTCCATTAGAGCAGCGGAGACCATTGAAAAGGTTGCAACAAACAGGCCAAAACCAATGCGCTGTAAAGGGGTGATTCCAGAAACATGACCAGTGACTTTTCGTGCAAAAGGGACAAAAAAGTAGTCGTAGAGAGGAACTACAAAGATTAGCAAGATGTAAGGGATGGCTTGGAGTGAGGCTGGTGGGATGTGGAACGATTTTGTGATTTGGTTGTTCATCACACTTCCTTGTGATACTGAAAAGGTTTGGAGTTGTGCTAAAATCACGTTGAAGACAATTGTGCAGGCAAGTATGGGGATGACCGATATTAGGATTTTCACTTGCTCAACCTGGTGCACTGTACACAGCCTCCATGGGCTTTCCGTTGTGTTATTGCTGTTTAAGTGTTGTTTTATGCATGCTTTGTCTAGGAACCTGCAAGTCAACATATGGAGACAGATTAATCATGTGTGATTAGCGCGAAGTGATAACTTATGCATATATTTTTGGGTGTCTAAATTGTATAATTTATCTAATGTCTGTTCTTAATACAACTTTGTTTATCCTTGACATTTCTGTTTGAGTGAATTACTAGTTGTGTACACTATACAATTTCACTAAATAATTAACTTATAAATTTGGTTCGATATATATAGTATTTGAGATACATTTGATTGATGCATGTCCAATATAATACCTGAACCTCTCGGTATGATGAAGATTAGTAGTGTCATTTGACATGGTCGAATCATCATTGTTCTGAAAATCGTCTCGGCTTCCATGAAGCATAAGAGGATTAGATGGGCACTTTGTACTCCTCTTCACGATTGCAGCCACAAATACCTGTAAATTAAATAACCAAAAGTACTAAGTAGAGCAAGAAAAAGATGAATTATATGTAAGGCACTACAAGAAATACCGCCAATAGCGGCGACGCCATTAGTGGCGACAATGGCTTTCGCAGCGACTTCGAGGACCTATAGCGGCGACCCTATTTCTTGTAATGAGGGCGCATCATGCCATCACCGAAAAGAAAGCAATTTAATATCATATATATGTAGATGTTTCCCTACACTAGAAAACTAATGTTATATTTACTTATATTTTAGAACCAGGAAAAGCAAACAAACTGCATGCTTAATTAACTTAACCTCTTCACGTCAGTGCAATGTCTATGAGTTACAATATTATTCAAAATGGCATATAGTGATATAGTATAAAGTCTATTGACATGTCAATTGTCATTCCTATGACAAACAAACAAATGCACACACAGGAAAATACAGTATTTTCGTGGTTCCATCAATTCATTCAGGAGAGAGAATATTGTTTATTCATGAGTTTCATTCTTGGAAAAGTGACTGCATCTATTCATTCATTGCAATCAACCAATCTCATACCTATGAATAAAACATACTCCCTCTTGGCCGTACGTGGATGTAGGTCGCATCTTGTGTTATTGCGTGCATTTGCTTGTTCGTCATAATACTCATGCACATACATGTTAAAAGAAACTGGATCTTACTTGTAGAATAGGGGATAAAATGCTTCCTTGAGGAGGGTTGTTCCTATAGAACAAGGAACCAGAAACCAAGCAGATTAAACCCATTGCCATGACAATGGCAGACACCCCGAATCCAATATCCATACCCGAATGGGTTTGAATCCAAACAAGGAACGTGAGAGCTACGAGTTCACCGACAGAGAATGCAAAGTAGGTCGCATTGAAGTAGCTAGAGAGCTTCTTCAACTGCTTTGTGTCCCTTTTGTTGAATTGGTCAGCACCATGAGCCAGCGTGTTTGGCTTCACACAGCCACTCCCTAATGCTACCAAGTACAGAGCTAGAAAGAATATAAAAGCTTTCATTCCTTTTGCTTCTGTGCATTGTTCTCCATCTGTCAGCATGTTGCATTTTGGTGGTTTCAGCTGAGGGAGGTGAGCTTGGACTGATAACAGTATGAAACCCTACACAAATCAGAAAAGAAATCATTAAAGAAAGAGAAAATGACCCTACTATAGGTATGCCCTTATAAATTTATACGTATTCGCTACATGAAAATGTGTATAACTGAAAAGTACATAGCCATTAAATATTTACAAAAAAGTTTGACTACTAAATGTACGTACAAAAGAAACACATGGCATAAATGTGTACAAACTTAAATTTAAGTACAAGCTATGTCAAGTGTCAAAATTTTCTGAAAAATATGAATATATATAAGACAAATATATTGCTTAATTCATATATCTCGGCACCGCATGTTAACTTTGTGTTTGATTGTCGTTAATGAAAATTAAATGAGCAGGGGGACCATGCACTTACGGAGAGCTCGATAAATCCAAACACTAGCATGGTCCAGAAGCAACCGAGATAAGAATCAGAGAGATAGCCACCAAAGAGGGCGAGGATGAAGATAGTACCGATAAAGTTTGTCACTATGTTTGCTGATTTTGATAGCGAAAAGTGCATCTCATTTACCACATATGTCATAAGGTTGTTCCCAACAGCTGCTATAGCTATTATCTCGAATGAATACACCCCTGCAAAAAATCATGGTTTGCTTAAATTATGTTTTGGTGTTTTACACATAAATTTATATATATTTAGTCCAAAACCATCTTGGAAACTAGTAATAGAACACCATAATATATTTTGTAGAGCATTTACACTGCAATAGCAACTTGTACTACATGTATATAAACTTATACCTTAAGGAGGGCTAGATGCATCTCATAATAAATTAAATATAGAGGGTAATTAAATGTCATAATATGCTAATGTGGTAATTATAACGACCCGTTACCAGTCAAATTGATAACATTTTGATCGATACGTCGATGATGTGATAAAGTTCATCGGTATTTTATGACATTTTTCCAAAAAAACAGATGTTAAATATCAGGTTAATAAAAACACTACTATACAACAAGAAACAGCAGGAGAGGAAGAGAAAATAAACCAAGAACAAAGGCAGCAGCTTTCATTCCACCATGCTTGTTGGAATCTGAGGGTCTGCCTCTCCAATCAACAGTTGTTTCTTCTGTCATGGTATCAGCTCCTTTCTCTTGATCATGCTTTGCAGATTCCATTTTCTGATTAATCACAAAAATCTGAGATAAACAAGATTAATTAGTTTGATCAGTCCAAGAGAAAAGAAATGAGTCTTATAATTTGGTGGAAGCTTGTTCACATGATAAACATGTTCAATAAAATAGGGAAGAAAATTGAAAAGTGTGCAGGAGTTAAAAAGTTAAAACTTAAAACTCACTTTGCTGAATACGAGGCAAGTTCCTCTTAACCCCTCCAAGTCTCTTTTTATATAGAACAGACAGGTGCAGACACTGTTGCTTATTAAATATATTTTACTACGTACTGTACTAGTGTTAATATTATTAAAATAACGTCATTGTATCTAATTAAATATATTATTGATTGAAGGGGAACTGAAATAAATGATTGTTTTATTAGATTTTACAACTTTTAATCGATCTATCTAACTAAACTCATGAAGAATTTAAGCACAAAATCAACATAAATTAACAATAAAAGGTATCACCAGAAAAACATATGTATCACATTGTATCAAAATAGAAAACCCAATACATCACATGCTAAACCAATATTGTGATAACACGGAAACCATGATGCATCATCCGGTAAAACTGATGCATTATGGTTTTCGTGTATTGCACTATATATGATTTGTAAAACTATGCTTTTCAGTGAATCACACCATACGTGTATAGTTGTTATGGTTCTCTAATGCTTACCCACTAAAACTTATTATTTTTATCTCTATTTCTTTCTTTCCATCTCTCTCTATATATATATATATGTATGTATGTATGTATGTATGTATGTATGTATGTACAGAGAGAGAAAATAAATAAGTTTGAATAGATTAATTGAGAGAGAAAAAGAAAGAGAATGAAAAATAATAAGTTTCAATAAAACACATATATACATATATATATATATATACATATGTATGTATTTATGAATGTAAACATTTAATTTTTTTCTCCATTAATTTAATTTTTTTTCTCAATGAAATATTAGTTTAATTATTTTCTCTAGCCGTATTTAATTTAATCACCATTAATTATGGTAAACATTAATTTAATAATTAATTTTTTCCTCCATTTTTCTAAAGATTCTCCTTTGCAATTGATTTTGCCATTTAGAGGTTGTTTGGTTTTGCGTTATGAAGAGATTATTAGCTTATTACATTACAATAACGCAAATAATTAGTTTAAAGTGTTTGGATTGCATACGTTAATAAGTGATTATTTGCGTTTATAGTTAATCCTATCACACTTTTTCATAAGTTAAAAATGTAGCTTATTTGCTTAATAAATGATTATTTGGTCATTTTACAAGTGAAAACGTAAATCCAAACACTTTAAAAACTGATTATTTCATAATTATGATAGAAACAGCAGAAACTAAACCAAACACCACATTTCGGCAGCACTTTTTGTTACAGTTATTATCTGATTATTAGTTATCAAAACGCTACGGCACTTTTTCAAACGTAAATCCAAACACTCTCTTAACTTTCCATCCTTCAGGATGCATTTCCCGAGTACCCATTTTATCTCATTTCTTCTTCATCGTTATCTTACTATCTCCATCATCTGTGAGCCGTCACCACTAAGGGTGTTCAAAAATATCCGAATCCGAGGATCCGATCTGAAAATTCGAATTGAAATTATCCGAAATTTCGGATTCGGATACGGATTTTGCATAATTTCGGATTCTCAGATTATCTGAAAATCCGAATTCCATTTTTTTTGTATATTTGACTAAGATTAATTATATTCTTTAATTTTAAATGTATAATGTAACTTTAACATAAAGATCTTTTGACATGTTTTTTTTGTTGTAATAAGTTTTAAAAAATTGATATAATTTTGTTTACGACACAATTACTTTTTATATATTAAAAGGTATATAGATTTGTATATTGTATATCTGAATTCATTTTACAATTTTAAGTTTAATTAAAAATTTTAATTTTTGGATAATCCGATATCCGATTTTCAGATAATTATATATTTAATATGGGACTCTAGGATTCTACTCTAACATGTGACACCATGGAACTTAACCCTATATATACATATACACACACATATAATAATAATAATAATAATAATAATAATAATAATAATAATAATAATAATAATAATAATAATAATAATAAAACTATGGATAGCCATAATTATATACTTATGCTAATTTATATTTTTTTCTATCTTTCCTCAATTTCTATCAAAATTGGTAAATCATAATTTATAGATCACAATATATTTTATCATATCCACTGATCTCAAATAAATGAATCATTCATCTAAAACACAAAACGCAAACGAGAAGTAAAAACAAATAATATATGAATAAAAATTAACAAAAAAAAAAACAAGAATGAAATTTATTTGCTACGTTGATGAATGTTTTGTTTTGTTGTACTATAGGAACCTAACTTTTAGATTTTACATATAAAAACAGATTTTTTCATTGTTATGGTTAAAATTTCTCTCTTCGTGCTCCATCAAGAGGGGGTGTGCATGAGACGGTTCATTTCGGTTTTTGGTCGAAACCGAACCCAAACTGAAAATTTCAGTTTTTGAAATGGAGAAATCGTTCGGTTTCGATTTTTCAGTTTGGATTATCAGTTTTTCGGTTTACACCCGTAGTTTTTTGGTTTTTTCGAAAATGTTTTGGTTTTTGGGTTTAAACCCAAAAAATATTAGACATTTTTTATACTAACATTGAGTATTTGTTTACTAAACTTATGCTTTTATTTACTAAAGTTAAACACTATTTGATAAATCATTAAAAGATAATTGACTACATTTGGATTTTTAATCGACTTATATGTTAGTTTGATACTTTGATTTAATAAAATTGGCTATTAAATATTAATTTAGTTAGTTTGATACTTTAATTTTTTAAACTTACTAACCTAGGCTTTAAATTAATTTAAGTAATTTCATCATGTAGAAATATAATAATAATGTTTATACCAACTAATTAGCATTCTCTATTTCACATATAATTAAAATAAACATAACTATTAACAATGCTTATTAATTAACATTTAACATCATAAATATCAATTAGATATATAATTGAAAAATGCTTCCTGTAATATAGGGGTAGGACATAACATTAAATATGAGTGAACGTAGAATTAACTCAATAAATATATAAAATATGTATATAAATTAAATTAGTTTAAAAAGACGGTTCGGTTTGGTTTTTCGCTTTGGTTTTAAGAGGTTTTTTGGTATTTCGGTATTTCGGTTTTTCGGTTTTCTGGTTTTTTCGGTTTTTTGGGTTTCCGGTTCATTTTTTCATGTCATTGATATGGCAGGATTTCTAGTCAAGTCAAAGGCCAGTTTCAAGGTGAAGTAATATATTTAAACACATGATTAGTTCCATTGGTCTTATACTTTGGTTTTTGCTATGATGTTTTTGGTCCTTTCTCTTACTCCAATCTCGAATGACTTCCACGACTTTGTGGTGTCTTAACAACTCGCTTGGCTTAGCTTCGATCTGTTTGATGATCTATATTTATTGTTCTAGAAACGAAAGAGAATTTGAAGCAAGTAACTACATATACTTTAGATCAATTGTTAATTCAAAGAATGAATTGCGTTTGGTCATGCTAAAAAAGTGATGTAATTTTAAAATGGGCAAATGACTGAGAAATGTAACATAAAATCCAAATTTTGACAATAAAGGTAACATCAAATTTTTTATGCTGATAAATAATTGGTTGAAATATGTCATATATACTTGTAATGAATTAATATTGATAATCATAGGTCAATATGAGACACATGCGCTTGTTATCGCTTGTAATTGGTTGAAATGTGTCATACATACTTGTAATGGATTGATATTGATAATCATAGGTCAATATGAGACACATTCGCTTGTTATCGCTTGATATAGATGATATATACTTGTAATTGGTTGAAATGTGTCATATGTACTTGTAAACGGTCATATATATTGTTGGTGCTCTGTTACTTTAGTATTTTAGTTAGGTTAGTTTGTTATTTTAGCTTATTATAAGTTGCTAATATTATTGTTTATATTCTAGCCGGATAATGTAGATGTCTTTCTTCGAAACCCAAGGTTTAGATCGGCACTTTCTGATATGATGAAGTCATTCCGTCTCAAAATGACATGGGAAACGAGGAGGCTCAAGATCAAAACATGGGGAACGAAGAGAATGAAGACGATGAAGATAATAACTAGTTAGCTAGTTTAATGTGTAACAAACAATTTAAACGAGTTATATGGATTTTGTAGTTGACGAATGTTTTGTATATAAAAAATTTCTGCATTAATGTTTCCAGGTTATTAAATTTTAAATTGCAAAAACAATTAAAACAGGTTTTATTGAATTTTTAAATATTTTTTTAATATAAAACCATCAGGCGACACCATTAGCGACGACAATAGGCAATAGCGGCGACATTTCGAGCAATAGCGACAACATATTAGCGGCGACATACCAGCAGCGACATGTCGCCGCTAAAGGCAATAGCGGCGACATTCGGAGGCTTTAGCGGCGACTTTTGTCGCCCCTAATACCCTTAATTCTTGTAGTGAAGTAACATTTTATGATTCTTTCTCGGCCTAAAAATTAATTTCATGTCGTTTCTCGGCAATAATTGAATTTCATGATTCTTAATCGGCAATTTTTTTTACAAAACCTTTATTGTCAAAATTTAAATATTATGTTACCTGACTAAAGTTTGTCACAAGCTAAATTACCAAGACATTATTGATTTTCTGGAAAGTTATTTCTTTTTATTAGAATAAAATATATTTTATATTTAAAATATAAAATTAACTTAAAGTACATTAATTTAAAATATAAATTTCATAATATAATAAAGATACTAGTTTGACAAACCAAACGTGTGGTATGGGCTGACTTCACTAATTCTGTTGCTTGAATTTCTATACTGGTGGTCCAAACCATTCAATTAACTACACCTTGTTCTTATCTACTTGTACCTTAGCAAAAAGATTCTCTTTCAATTTAGATTTTTTTTTTAAATTTAGATTTCCATCATGAAAAACTGAAAGATCAAAAAATATTTTTATATTGTGTGTAATATAAAATTATAAATAATATTTTAAAAAATAAAGGTATAAAAGTCATTACATATCATCATAAATTGATAAAATCTCATAATTAATATATGGAAATGAAATTTATAAAATGTAATAAATATATAAATAAAGGTAATAAATGTTACTACGGTCAAAGTTAATAGTTATTGGAGTTTTAAAATAAATAAATAAAATGTAATGAATGGTCAAACTGATTGGTCAAATTTACAATTCATTAGAGTTTGTAATTAAGAGTATGCAACGTATTATTTTGTCTATGTGTTATGTCGGGATGAAGATGAGATAATGTTATATTCACATATATGCACCATAAAATTTCGAACAATCATCATGTAATTTGTGACAATGTATTAGTAGATAGGTAAACTTAAAATTGCTTATGTTTCTTATAGACATTGTTGCTAATAACAACCATCAATTTTTTTTCACATCCAAACGTATTACTTTTGTCAACCACAACATTACAATGTAATTTATATAATTTGTAACTACTAACAAATGTTTTTGTCAATCGAATCATTAACATTGATTTGTTTTATTAATCATAACATTGAATTCTTTATCATCTAATTTAGTTTTAAAAAAATTTACTTTTACTTTTTGTTATTTGCTATACCAAATTTAAAATTTATATATATATATATATATATATATATATATATATATATATATATATATATATATATATATATATATATATATATATATATATATATATATATATAGGATCATGTGAGAAAAACCTTAATGTGAGGAGAGTGAGAAGCAATACATGAGTGACACGTGTCATTGTTAACTAAATTAGAGTTAATGGTACATTAGTAAAACATTATTCCTAATTTAAATTATAAAACATTTTTATATAATAAAACGGTGGTTTTGATTTTATATGGAAACCAATTAATGCACCATGAATAATTGGAAATTCATTAAAAGCATCATATGGTTTCCAATTTTAACTAATTCTTGTTGATTTCAATTTCATAATATTGTCTAGATACACAATAGTCCCCTCTTCGTAAAGCTACTGTACAACCATCATTTCTTGAGTGTCGTCGTCGTCGTTGTCTCCACCAACATCGCCGCTATACCATTGGTATCGTCGATCATTGAAATCAGATATATTATAGATTCTTGAAAGAGAGAGATCGGAAACCGCCATTGCCGTTATTTATTCACAACCTATTCGAGACCTCCTTCGACCATCGTTGCTTCACCATCGAACACCTTTGCCTATACATTATTGCATCGTTGAAGTCTATCTCTTTGATCGATTTTTGTTTCAATATTCAATATGGTATTTCTTTTCGGATTCAATTTGTATTTATTGTTTATTATCCAAGAAATCAATGGTTTTTTTAGAATTCAATTCATTTTTTCATATGGTTAGTTTTATTGGATCAATATTGGTTATTTTCGGTGTTAGAATCAATTATTGTTTGATTCATTTTTTGTATTGATTTGGATTCCATTTTCTTGTTAGTCTATTGAATCAATGTTTATGAAAATTGAATAAGTGTACTTTGTGTTTTTAAGTAATGTTTATGAAATCTGAATCAATGTAATTTTCTGTTGTTGAATCCATGATTTTTTATTGTTGAATCATTGTATTAACGTGAATTTAATGTTATAAAGCGATGAATTAATGTTGTAAATTTGTTGAACGGATGTTTTAAATTTAATGAATCATGAATTTAAAAACTGGATCACTTTTTGAAAAAGAAATGGATCGTTGATTCTTAAAAGACTGAATCATAGGACCGAAACCCAAATGGTTAATGCATCAGTATATTTCTTTAATGCAATGGATACTGCATCATCATGTTGAACTAATCAATGGTTAGTGAATCAAAATATTACTTAATCAATGGTTTTAAAAGACTAAAATTAATAAAAGAAAATTTTAATATGTGAAATATATTTTTTTGGGACTAATACACCCTTCATTTAATTACATTGTTTCCTAAAATCAAAATCTCCGTTAATACATTAATCTATTAATGGAAGGAAGTGATTGGTGTAGAATCCTTCTCACCTCTTCTCACCATAAATTTCTTCTCACTTGATCCATATCATATATATATATATATATATATATATATATATATATATATATATATATATATATATATATATATATATATATATATATATATATATATATATATATATATATATATATATATATATATATATATGTACTTGGTAATTTGTCACTTTGGTATGTTAGTACTTTTAGTTTGATATTTTTAAGAAATAAGTTTACTAACAAACATATTTATTTTGTAGCGGCTAATGTTGATGTTTTTCTTAATAACCCAAAATTAGAGCGGCACTCTCAAAAATGATAAATTCATTTTCGGCTCAAAATGACGATGTGGGAAATGAGGAGGCTCACAATTATGACATGAGGAATGAGGAGGATGAGTACGACGAAGATAATGACGAGTACTTAATTTAACGTGTAACAAACTAGTTAAAATGAATATATTATTGATTTTGTAATAGTTGAAATATGTTGTTTTTAATATGAATTTTTAATGCATATTACAGATGTATGAAATATAATAAACATGTTATTGGAATAATATATTACACGTATATTGAAGTTATAAGAAAAATATTTAAAAAAATAAAAAATGAATGTAGTGGCGACATTAATAGGCTGTGAACTGGGGCGGATTTAGAGTATAAAGAGGGGTGTCACTCGACACCGATAAATTTTCAAAATACTGAATTACGTATGTATCAAAAACCCGAGTGACACCTAAGAATTAATCAACATACATATATAAACGCCCTTTTGATTAACACGTATATTGAAGTTATAAGAAAAATATTTAAAAAAATAAAAAATGAATGTGGTGGCGACATTAATAGGCTGTGAACATGGGCGGATTTAGAGTATAAAGAGGGGTGTCACTCGACACCGATAAATTTTCAAAATACTGAATTACGTATGTATCAAAAACCCGAGTGACACCTAAGAATTAATCAACATACATATTAATTCTTAGGTGTCACTCGGGTTTTTGATTAACAATGTGCATCAACATAAACGCCAGTTTGTAGAATGCCAAATGAAATGAATCAACATGCCTCAATGAAAAACAACTAACAATATATAAAAGTAGACATGTACAATCCTAAGTACTCACAGTGGGTGCTTTATGTAACTTCAGTTATTATTATTTCTCTTCGGGCTTTCAACCGGAATTTACAAAGTACCCCACTATGTGATAAACAACACCACAAGGGGCTCGTTACATTTTCATAGGGTAAACATATCATCATCATATGTACGTTGACAATTTGCATCAAGTCATTACAATTTAAAGTGTTAAACATTCGGAACCATCATCCGAAAATGTCCATTATTTGGTTTGTTATTAAGTCCAAAGACCCATCATTATATTCATTAACATGACATTAAAAGTATCCCAAAAGTGTATTTATTATACCAGAAATTCGGGTCCTTTAAAACCAGGATCAAAATTCACATCAAATGGGACTGACTCGCCGAATCGTTCCACTTGACTCGCCGAGTCGAGGTCCGAATTTCTGATCCTCGTCCGTATTTCGCTTATGCACGAAGTGTACCCGAGATACTTTGACCCGAGATTTGACCCATCCGAATTTTGGGTCCCATCCGAGTTCGGATCCAACACTTAGAATTTTTAACGATTGTTCTTGGTGTTCTTGGCGACTCGCCGAGTCGACATGCAAGTCAGCGTGTCGCAGCTACGATTTTCAACCAATAATTCGCCAAACACATTTTTAATCATATGCAATCTATAGAAACGTTATATAAACATTATTGGGGTGTTTCTACACTATTTTCCCCATTTAAAACATGTTAATTTGTCCAAATTTGTCCAAAATGTGAACTTTTTCTCAAGAACACAAAAGCTTACAAAAACTCAGATTTCTTACCTTTTTGGACGATTTAGCGAACGATTCTTGTTTCTAAAGCTTCAGTGATATTCAAGAGATGATTTCCAACTATTATAACATACATGCAACATCGTTTTCTCATTTTCAAAATCTGAAATTTCATCTTTTAACTCTCAAAATAAAACCCAAAAACTTAGAAATAATTTCTCACCTTGATTCCACTTAAATCTTGTTAACAATCAGCTTAAATCCATGAATTTTCTCCAACAAATTTCGTTTTACAGCAGATAGCTTGAGAGCTTTTTTGTGTGTTTCTTAACATAGCAACCAATTTTTCAAATTCTTAAATACATAATTTCAGAATAAATAACTTTTGTAAATAATCCAACTTGATTACATAAATTACAAAATTAAAGAAAAATATCCACGATTACAATTATTTAAATCCTAGGATGTTACAGCATGGGCTTCACCACGCTTGAACTTCGTCCTCAAAGTTTCTTGGATTCAAACAGTTGTGGATATTTCTTCAACATCTCTATCTTGCTTTCCCATGTATGGTTTGCTCTTTTATGATGTTTCCAACGTACCAGCACCATCTCTATTTCTTTATTCCTTAACTTCTTGACTTTAGTATCCAGCACAAATTCTGACACCCTTGCCACAATAAACCCAATTACAAATACACCCAGGATTATACACCACATAATTGATTACATAATGATTTGAATACTTAAACAATTACGGAAGCATTAAAATACAAAATAAAATAATACAATTACAGTTAGACACCCTACGGTGCTATAAGGTTCCAATACTAAGTCTACAAACTCAACTTTATTACATTCATCCCAAACATATTACAACATTGTCCCAAATCACAATTACCGATTAAGTAGTATGAAATCTTCCAAATCTTCACACGACCTAACTAGAAGGTCCGACAGCTGATTTACCCTTTCCTGCAAAAATAAAAACAACTGAGAGGTAAGTGAATGCTTAGTGAATACACAAATTTACACATTTTATAAATCCTTATGATGCCCACAAGAGTAGCACCGACGACACACGTCGTGCACTCTCAACGTACACAAAGTACGACACACATGAGTCGTCGCTCCTACGAGCCCAAAGCACGGTATGAAACCCAACCATCTGAGACAGACATAACAACGGGGATGACATACTGCCTACCAGAAGCTCGGAGGGATCAGCTCCGGGTCATATAGCGCAGTATCATTGGAGTAACAGATGCGACCCACCAGTCCATCGTTAGATGCACAACAAATGAACGGATAATGCAACAAATGTGAATGTGCATCTAAATCTACGCAAGTTAGTAGAATTCCAAACGAAAAATGAAGCAACATGTCTCAGCAGGCAATAGCAATCATAAAGCAGATATAAACATGCGAAATCATATGTACTCACAGTGGGGTGCGTTATTAAACTTTAAATTATCTTATCTCTCCTCGGACTTTCAACCGGATCACAAAGTACCCCACTGTGGGTTAAAGAACACCACGAGGGACCTGTTTCATTTCCATAAGGAAAGCATATTATAAACACGTTCATCCACAAATGAGTATCAATTTGTTCAAACAAAAGTATTACAACACTCGGAAACGGCATCAGAAACTCACGTTTAAATCTCATCATTTGAGGTGTTATTATTCCCAATTAACCCTCCTTTATTTGAATTAATATGATACAAAAGATATCCCAAAAGTGTGATTATTTTCCCATAACTTCGGGTCCTTTTAAACCCATCCGAATTACCCATGAATTGCATAGAACTCGCCGAGTTCAGGTCCGAATTACGGATCCTTGACTGAATTTCGGACCCATCAGAATTGGGTTGACCCATCCGAATTCGGGTCCATCCGAGTTCGGTTCTTACTTTTATTTCGGTCCTATCCAATTTCGGGTCTCATCCGAATTCGGGTCCCAACCGAATTCGGTTCCAACACTTATGAATTTTTGAAGATTTATTCAAAATGTTCTTGAGAACTCGCCGAGTTCCTCCTGAACTCGCCGAGTTCACATGCAGGTTTGCAATTTCGCAGCTACGGGTTTCGCACTAAAATTTCCATAAATTCATTCCTAGCAACATGCAATCCGTAATAATGCTATACTAACATATATTGTGTGTTTTTACATCATTTTCCATAACATTAACACTGAATTTCATCCAGATTGGATCAAAATTGAAGAAAAACCTCAAGAACACTAAAGTTCACAAAATTTTAGATTTCTTACCTTCTGGATCGATTTGGGATACGATTCTTGTTTCTGGACCTTCAAGGATGTTCAACTATAGATTCCCAACTGATATAACATACATGCATTACAAATTTTTCAGGTTTAAAATCCGAATTTTTCTGCATCTTAATCTCAAAATAAAACCCCAAAATACCGAAACCATTGAAGGTTTCAGTAATCCCACTCAAATACCGAAACAAATCCAGCAGCATTTTCATATCAGAAACGACACCCTTTTTCCATTTTTGTGTGTGCTGTGGGCTGTGAAAACAGAAAGAAATCAGTATCAGTACCTAATATATACATATATATATATATATATATATATATATATATATATATATATATATATATATATATATATATATATATACACGTATGTGTGTGCAACTAGGTGACAGCAACCATCCTTTTCTTTCATGAATATTAAATGTGCAGTGTGTGCATAAAATAGTCACAACAACCATTTCCTATTTCTTTGCATAAATAAGGTATGTGTGTGTGCAGTTTGTGATGAAAACAGAAAAGCAAACAACAACCCTTTTATTTCATAATATTTAAGGAGGTGTGTGCAGTGTGTGTCGATGTGTAACAAAAACAGAACCAACATCTAATATGCATATACGTGTATGTGTGTTGTGCATGTTTTATATGCAAACTGAAACAACAATATATATTTGTGCAGAAAAATGTGTGTGCTATAAGGATATGAGCAGTGTGTGTATACTCTATCTTATGTAATCACAGCAATAACAAAGGGTCATGTGTGTATATATATGAGATATGTATACATAATTAAAGTGTGTAAACATGAAGGTGTGTATGATTAATTATAAAAACCAACAGCAGCCTTTATATATATATATATATATATATATATATATATATATATATATATATATATATATATATATATATATATATATATATATATATATATAAAAGTTCCATGGAGTCCCATATTAGATTGGAGTCCTGGAGTCCATATTAAATGTACATATTAATTACAATAAAATATTTTATTTCATGCAAAAATGTAATATATAAATGTTCAAAAGTGTACTACTGTTGAACAATTCACACAATTTGAAGTTCATTACGATAAAAATGTTATATTTCATGCAAAAATACAATATGCAAATGTTCAAAGTGCATCATCAGATCACATGTGCATATTGTTTAAATATTATAACTTTGCATGATATAAAATTTTTTTTTTTATCGTTATAACTTCAAATGATGTGAACTCGTCAATTGTAATGCACTTTTGAACATGTGTATATTATACTTTTGTATAAAATAATACATTTTATTGTAATGAACATGTACATTTAATATGAGACTCCAGGACTCCAATCTAATATGGGACTCCATGGAACATAACCATATATATATATATATATATATATATATATATATATATATATATATATATATATATATATATATATATATATATATATATATATATATATATATATATATATGTATATATTCTTATTATTAACAAGTTGTATCAAGTTAAAAATGTGAAACATGTGTATGTGTGTGTTCATTTAATAGAAACCAAGACTTATAAAAAATATATATAATAGCATCAACTTTGGAATGAATGAATATGTATGTAGGTGTGGTCATTTAAAGATGATCAAGGCTTATGAAAGCTTATATACTTGCATCAAATTAAGATATAGGAACTTGTGTGTGTAATTATACATAAAAGAATATGTTATGTTTAATAAACACAAGGCTCATAGTTCCTAACACTTAGTTTAAAGTTTAAATGAAAAATTTTAAGATAAAGGACATAAAAGCTTATAATTCATTTAAAACATATTTTATATATGATAAGCAAAACCATTGAACCTTGAATGAATGTCCTAAGAAAATTATTGATCATATTCATCTCAATATAATCAAAATATGAGAATTTGAGATTAAATGCCAACGAATGAACACCGAATATACTATTCTGATAATTCAAAGGCTAATAAATGGCAGAAATGTTATGAATAACAGATCGAGCAATACAAAAAGCTAAAAGACATATTAAAGAGCATCAGAGAAGGTAGCAAAGTGGCAAGTTGTCTATAAGTCTAATATAAGTCAGATAGTGGTTCTAACCCACTACAGATTGTGAGTAACAGAGCCAGAGCCAGAAAGCACAATTAACCAGTAACTGTGAGTTGTAGTTATTACTTTAACTGCAAATTATGTGAATTGGGACTTTTATTGCTTTATCCTGATTTTATTGGCATTCTGATCATGAGCATATTGATAATCGTCATGATTACTATGACATGTTGAGACGATCATTCATTCTTCTAGCTTCTATTATTTGAAAAGTCATTGATTGTTAAGCTTAACACCAACATTATTGCTCAGTGTTGGGTTATTGTTAGGCTTATGATGTGTTGATTTACATGATGAAAGCACAGAGGGTAGCTAGAGCTGAGCATTTTGATGATACCCATACAACAATTACTGGTAGCTAGCACAGTATGTGGTTGATCCCCACTAATGATGCGTGTGTATGGTGTTATCATTATCCGAGCATTCCTTATTAATTTTTCTAAAAGTCTCAAGAGCAACAACAGTTTTATAACTGGGAGCTGAGCAAAGACGCGCATCAAAGAACATTTAATTGGCCAATGTCCCTTCGAGATTTGAATTGTGCATGAGCCTAGTGCAGTGCATGAGCAATAGAGCTGAGCTGTGCATGAGCCGAGTGCAGTGCATGAGATTTTCGCGTTCATAATTGCATGTTAAATGTGAAATTCTACATTATCACTAAGCAAAGAAGTTTACCCCGTTGTTGCATTATTTTTCAGGTAAAGGCAAAGGATTTGCTTGACCTAGTTCATAGGTCAGGACTCTGAAAGAGCTTGAAGTGCCTTAGAACCTGTTTCAACACCTTGGTACTTGACTAATGATAGAGATCTAGTGTTCGGGGGTAGTTTATATTGTGTAATTTGATGTAATAGTCTAGAAGTTTGTACCTTACTACTTAAATTTGTCTCTGTTTGTAAATTAACTTTAATTCCGCACTGTTAATTATTATCTTAGTTTCCTTATTGAAATTGCATTGCTACTGGGGCCTAGTCTTAAGACCTTTGAGAAATCTTGGGTCTTACGGTCAAACACCCTACAGTGCTACGAGGATCCAATCTAAGTCTACATACACAATAATTTATTACAACATCCCAAATATTACAACATCCTTCCCATGAAAGTAGTTACCGATTGAGTAGTAGTGGTCCTCAAAAGACATCAATAACGACCTAGCTCAAAGGTCCAGCAGTGGATTTTCCTTTTCCTGTAAAAATGTAAGCAAGTACGAGGTAAGCAAAGCTTAGTGAGTACAGAGATTATACATTTTACAGATATTTATGCAGCACACGAGAGTAACACCGGTAACAAACGTCGTATACTCTCTTCGTACACGAAGTACGAAAACGAGCCGCAGCTCCATCGTGCCATTGCACGGAATCACACATTCAATTGAGGCGATAATTACTATCGGGGATGCTACACCTGCCCATCGGGACCTCGGAGGAATCAACTCCAGGTCATATAGCCACGGTAGCATCGATTTACCAATTATAGCTCGCAAGCCATGCACAACAAAGAATATGGACATGCAACAAGCAATAATGTGCATCAACATAAACGCTAGTTAGTATAATGTCAAATGAAATGAATCAACATGGCTCAATGAACAATACTAACAATAAATAAAAGTAGACATGTACAATCCTAAGTACTTACAGTGGGTGCGTTATGTAACTTCAGTTATTATTATTTCTCTTCGTGCTTTCAACCAGAATTTATAAAGTACCCCACTGTGTGTTAAACAACACCACAAGGGACCTGTTACATTTTCATAGGATAAACATATCATCATCATATGTTCATTGACAATTTGCATCAAGTCATTACAATTTAGAGTGTTAAACATTCGGAACCGTCATCCGAAACTCATGTTTAAAACCCATTATTTGGTTTTTTATTATGTCCAAAGACCCATCATTATATTCCTTAACATGACATTAAAAGTATCCCAAAAGTGTGTTTATTATACCATAAATTCGGCTCCTTTAAAACCATAACCGAAATTCGCATCAGCTGGGACCGACTCGCCGAGTCGAGGTCCGAATTTCGGATCCTCGGTCGGATTTCGCTTATACCCGAAGTGTACCGGAGATACTTTGACCCGAGATTTGACCCATCCGAATTTTGGGTCTCATCCGAGTTCGGTTCCCATCCGAATTCAGGTCCCAACCGAGTTCGGATCCAACAATTCGAAATTTTAACGTTTGTTCTTGGTGTTCTTGGCGACTCGCCAAGTCGACATGCAAGTCAGCATGTCGCAGCTACGATTTTCAACCAAAAATTCGCCAAACACATTTTTAATCATATGCAATCTATAGAAACGTTATATAAACATTATTAGGGTGTTTCCATACTCTTTTCCCCATTTATAACATGTTAATTTGTCCAGATTTGTCCAAAATGTGAACTTTTTCTCAAGAACACAAAAAGTTACAAAAACTCAGATTTCTTACCTTTTTGGATGATTTAGCAAACGATTCTTGTTTCTAAAGATTTAGTGATCTTCAAGAGATGATTTCCAACTATTATAACATACATGCAACATCGTTTTCTCAGATCTGAATCTAAAATTTCATCTTTTAACTCTCAAAATAAAACCCAAAAACTTAGAAATAATTTCTCACCTTGATTCCACTTAGATCTTGATAACAATCAACTTAAATCCACGAATTTTCTCCAACAAATTTCGTTTTCCAGCAGAATGCTTGAGAGCTTTTGTGTGTTTGTTTGAAGGTGATAAATGAGAAATGAAAGGCTAAGGGTCTTTTATTCATATCTTTCAGCTTTTGGCACATTTAGCCCCATCCACTTATTTGATTTCTTTAAATAAAGATTCCATCTTTATTTTATCATCACTAACACTTATAATTAATTATAATTACTTAAATAATAAATTGAAATTCTCAAATTTCTTAATTTTTAACACAGCAACCAACTTTTCAAATTTCGAAATATATGATTTCCGAATAAATAACTTTTGTAAATAATCCAACTTGATTACATAAATTACAAAAGTTAAGCTAAATATCCTCGATTATAATTATTTAAATCCTAGGATGTTACAAAAAGTAACAAGTTTTATAATCTTCAGGGGCCAGTGTTGTCAACTGATGAAACTTATATTTATTCCTCAAGTTTTACAAGACATTAAATGCCAAATTTGCGAATACGAATACAAAATCTCTCCACATTTGTTATCTCATGGATTTGTTTGCAAAAGAAAATGTTGATTAATTACCATACAAACGACTTTTCCATCTTAACCATAATCACAAATCACCATTAAAGGCTTATTGTAATCTCGTTGATCAAATTTTGTAAACACAACAATATTATAATGGATTGATTCCCGGCTTCCTCCGCCCGTGGTTTTTCTCGTTTTGGGGTTTCAACGTAAATCTTTGTTCTTCTAAAACTTTATTATTTATCATTGTGGTTGATTATTGTTTGATATATATTAATCGTATTTCTGCATTGACACTTTAATATGTGAATAATAAATAGAACTCTGAACGTAGACTATAATTAAAGTCAACAAAAAATAAAATATAGTAAAAATGAGAGGGAGCACGACACCGGTATTTACGTGGAAACCCAAAATGGTAGAAAACCACGGGTGGAGGAGACCATCGAGAGAATTCCACTATTGACAATGATGATTACAATGCTTAAGAAATCGAAAGAACAACAGAAAAATTACAATTTTTCTTTTCTGGGTTGTATGGCGCCGATGAAAACCGACGCATGTATATAAGTTTTCTTTTTCCTTTGGCGCAGGCCAAAAAAATGAGGCAAAATAGTGCAGCTCTTTATATTTTTCTTGCTTCTTTTTCTTTGCACATGAACTAATCAAAAAGTAGGGCAGTCGTAATTTGCCAAAGTCAAATTTACCCCACATGAAAAAGAACCATATTTTAACACACCTTTGATGCACATGGTACAAGCGTCTGATACACAAAGTCTTTCACTTCATAGAGTACAATCATCTGATGCACAAACTTTGGAGTCACTTTTACAATCTCCACTTTGACTCCATAAGTTTATTAAACCCGACATGAATTTCTCCAAAATAATCATAGCTTCTCCAATAATAATCTTTATCATCATCAACAATAACAAACATATTGATATCTCTAAAGTTAGATCAATAAGAACTAGTCTCATCCACCAAGACCTCTCATGGCCTCTTGCTGCCACGGATACCGACCAAGTTTGAAAATAAATCAAACTTAGTCATGGGTAGGAATTTAGTCATCATGTCAGTAGGATTATCATGAGTAGAAACTTTCGTTATCCTGAAGTCTCCTTCAGCAATGACCTCACGTACAAAGTGATAGCGCACATCAATTTGTTTAGTGCGCTCATCGAACATCTTATCCTTTGCCAAGAAAATGGCACTTTGATTGTCACAATAGACAGAATCCACAATCTGATCATCATCAAGGTCATTGAACAAGCCTTTAAGCCACATCGCCTCTTTAAAACCCTCGGTAATAGCCATGTATACCGCCTCAGTTGTAGATAAAGCAACCGTAGATTGTAAAACCGCTTTCCAAGTAATTGCACATGACCCCAAAGTGAATACATATTTTGGTAAGAGAATGACGCCAGTCCAAATCACCCCCAAAATCGGAATCAACATAACCTTTTATACCATCTCTGGTAGTCCCGAAATGCAAGCTCCTATCTCTAGTACTCGACATATACCGAAATATCCACTAAATAGCCTTCTAGTGCTATTTACCCGGATTAGCCATACAACGACTTACCAAGCTTACAGTATAAGCCAAGTCCGGTATTGTACAGATCATAGCATACATAAGTGACCCAACAACACTAGAGTATGGAACTCGAGACATGTAAGATTTTTCCTCATCGGTAATAGGACATAAGGCAGAAAAAAATTTGAAATGAGTAGCTAATGGAGTACTTACTGCTTTGGCACCACTCATATTGAATCTTTTCAACACCTTATCAATGTAACCACTTTGACTAAGTGTCAAAATACCCTTCTTGCAGTCTCTTGTGATCTCCATGCCAAGAATTTTTCTAGCACTACCCAAATCGTTTATTTCAAACTCTTCATTCAATTGATCCTTGACCATTTGAATGTCTTTCTTGCTCTTCGTGGCAACAAGATATCATCCACATAAAGCAACAAATAGACAAAAGAACCATCTTCACATATCCTCGTATAGACACAACTATCATGTAAACATTGAGAGAACCCATGTGAGATCATAAAACTATCAAATGTTTTGTACCATTGCCTTGGAGACTGCTTTAATCCATATAGAGCCTTCTTTAACTTGCATACCATGCTTTCTTTACCAACACTTACAAAACCTTTAGGTTGGTCCATAAATATGTCCTTCTCTAACTCACCATGTAAGAATGTTGTTTTAACATCTAACTGCTCAAGCTCGTAATCATGCAATGCAACAATACCTTATAATGCACGTATAGAAGTATGCTTGAAAACAGGTGAGAAAATATCTGTGAAATTGATACCTAGAATCTGACTGAATCCCTTAGCCACAAGCTGAGCTTTGTATCTGGGAGCTTCGACTTCGGGTATCCCTTCCTTCTTCTTATGAATCCATTGGCATTTAATAAGCTTCTTCCCTTTAGGAAGAGGAACAAGCTCCCAAGTATCATTATTGTATAGAGATTCCATTTCATCATGCATCGCCACTATCCATTTTTCCGCATCTTTAGAACCAATTACTTCAGCATAAGTAGATGGCTCCTCAACTGTCTCAATCTCGAATGCCATACTGAATGCGCATGCTACTACCTCTGCTTCATCATATCTTTTCGAACGAGTAATTTGCCTTCGACAACACTCCCTAGCAATACAAGGCTGTAAATTAGATGATGGTTGATTAGAGGAACCATAAATCACACTACTAGTATCCGATGATGAAGGAGGTTGTGGAGTTGCAGTAGTAGATGTCACCGTGGGACTACTCTGTAGCTCCACCTCCACTCTAAAATTCTCAGAAGAAACAGGAACATCTATCTTTGGTTGCTCAGAATCAGAAGGCTTGCACATAATTGACTCTTTATCAAAAGCCACATCTCTACTAATAATGGTCTTTCGGATTTCTGGACACCACAATCTGAAACCTTTTACCCCAGACTTGAAACCGAAAAATACACACTTCACTACTCTAGGCTCTAACTTTCCATCATCAACTTTGGCATATGCAGGACACCCAAAAATCTTCAAGTCAGAATAATTTGTCGGTTTGCCCGACCACACCTCAATAGGTGTTTTCTTGCCAATGGCATATGAGGGAGAACGATTAATAATATAACAAGTTGTCGATGCGGCTTCGGCCCAAACGACTTTGCCAACCCAGAACTTGACAACATACATCGAACCTTTTCCATAATCGTCCGATTCATTCGTTTTGCCACACCATTCTGTTTGGGAGGGTGAACCACTGTATTATGCCTAGTAATGCCATGAGAATTACAGTTTGCATTAAACTCCCCTGAACAAAATTCCAAAGCATTGTTTGTTCGAAGATACTTGACTTGCTTGTCGGTTTTCTTTTCAATCATCATCTTCCAGTCTCGAAAAGTAGCAAACAGATCACTCTTTTGTTTCAAGAAAAATGCCCAAACCTTATGGGAGTAATCATCAATACTTGTCAACATGTAAACTGCACCACCATGTGACTGAACTTTTGCCGGTCCCCAATGATCAGAATGCACATACTCGAGAATCGCCTTGGTTGTATGAGTTGAGCTGGAAAATGAAACCCTCTTCTGCTTTCCAAATACACAATGCTCACAGAAAGGAAGCTTTTCAGTCACTTGACCACATAAAAAATTCCTCCCACTCAACTCTTTCAAACCAGCCTCACTAATATGATCGAGTCTCATGTGCCATAACTTTGTCTTCTGAGAAGCAGACATAGAAGATGAAACTACCTCAGAATCACCCACGATGGTAGTACCGTTCAACACATACAAATCAGCACTCTTTCGGTCACCCTTCATATAGACAAGTGATTCTCTAGTTACTTTAATAACTCCAACTTCACCAACAAATTTGTAGACTTTTATATCAAGAGCACTAAGTGAAATTAGATTTATTTTAAGAACATGCACAAGTTTCACATTACGCAATGTTCAGATTATACCATCGTACATTCTGATTCAAATATTGCCTTGACCCACAACCTTGCATAATGCATCATTCCCAACATGAACTGACCCCGAGAAACTCTCACAAGTGGAAAACCAGTCACGATTAGGACACATGTGGAAAGTACATCCTGAATCAATAATCCACTCGGGCGATGTCGATGCAACATCATCCGTAACAACCATTAAATCACCAGTGTCATCTTCCGCTACATCTGCCCGTGCTTGATTAGAGTGTCATGTTCCCTTGTCTTTATTCTTGTTCTAAAGTTTGTAACACTCATCAATTGTGTGTCCTTTCCTCTTACAAAAGTTACAAAACTTTCTCTTAACCTTTGATTTAGACCTTGATCTCCCTGAGCTCTTGAAATCTTTTTCTGGTTGTCTCCCTGTCATACTAAGGCCTTTAGTCTTAGGACCTGCCACAATTTGTTTCATTTTCTCTTTCGAGTTCAATGAATTATACACTTCCTCCAACGATAAAGTATCTCGGCTATAAATGATGGTATCCATAAAATTAGCAAAAGACGGTGGCAATGAACATAAGAGAATTAAACCCAAGTCTTCCTCATCGTATGACACATCCAAGTTCTTTAAATCACTAACGATCTCTTTAAACTTTGAAATGTGTTCTGTAATGGAGCCACCCTCATGTAACCGACGAGTATACAACCTTTGTTTCATGTGCAATTTGTTGGATAAACTCTTCGTCATCAAAAATTGTTCTAACTTTAACCATATTGCAGCAACACTTTCTTCCTCATAAACATCCTGTAGGATATCATTAGACAAATGTAGTCTATGTCATCATAATCTTTTGTTGGGAAATAGTTTAAGTACATTCAAGCTGTTAGTTTAGACTTCTCAGACTGTTATTAGATTTTACATGTAAATACAAAGTTCATGCTACTAGTTGAAGAAACTCGAGCTGCCATTGTAAAAGTTCAAGCTGCCAGAGCAAAACAACTCAAGCTGCTCAGTTCATGCTGTCAAGAGATTCAAGCTGCTCAACAGTTTCAGAAACAGAAAGTACTGATTTTCAGGAAACGATATCTACATGAAGATTCCAGCATATCTACTACCAGAGAAGTCATAGTTCGTCAAGGAAACATATCAAGAAGCAATATAAATACATAGAATAGGTCATTCTATTGTAGAGGAGTTTCTGCATATTTTGAGTCTGTAATTGCTTTGTTGATTAAGTTTTCTTAAGCCTCTAAGGTTGTAAAACCCTAAGAACAGTCTGTGTTCTTCGTCTAATCAAACAGATTAGAGGTGATTGTAATTGATGAATTCAGCAATACAAACAGTCTTGATTAATTCCTGTGTGTTTATTTATTATTGATTCTGAAAGTTTTTGTTAAAATAATTAAGTGTTATTCCGCAAACTTCTTGATTAAACTTTGATTCAAAGCAAGATTATTGATTTATACTCTGATAAATTCAAATCAGTTAGTCTTGGTAATTCATATTTTAGATCCTGACAAGTGGTATCAGAGCCAGGTTAGTCAAACCAGGTTATTCAAATCAGGTTTTTCAAACCAGGTTACTCTTTATTTTTTCAAAGTCAAAAACTTTTTTTTTTTTTTATCTTTTTACCATGGAATTTGAAAATAGCAGCAGTGGATCTGGGCAAGGACTCAAAGTGCCTATGCTCAAGCCCACTGAGTTTGAGATGTGGAAACTCAGGATTCAACAGCATATTCAATTCATTGATTATGCCATATGGGAAGCTGTTGAATTCCCTCCTGTAGTTGATCCAGAACTTGATGATGAGGGAAAACCAGTCAAAACTCCTCCAAAAACTGAACTTGAAAGGAAGGCTAGAATGAATGAAGTGAAAGCACTCACACTATTACAAATAGCCATTCCTAATGCTTATCAACATCAGTTCAAAAAGTTTTATACTGCTCACTCTCTTTGGAATGCCTTAGAGAAGAGGTTTGCTGGTAATGCCAGTACCAAGAGAAATCAAAAAGACCTCTTGAAACAGCAGTATGAAAACTTTTCTGGTGGCAAGAATGAAAACCTCACTCAAATCTTTGACAGGTTCAACAAACTGATAAGTGAACTGGAAAGTGCAAAGGTCAATCTGGATCAAGATGAAGTCAACAGAAAGTTTCTCAGATCTCTTGGAGAAGAATGGACAGTCTATGCTGCACAATGGAGAACAAAAGACACTCTTGATGAGATAGAATTGGATGATCTGTATAACAGTTTAAGAGTGTTTGAGACTGAGATTGATGCTAAAAAGAAATCTTTTTCTTATAATCACAATACTGCTCTTCTATCTTCTGAAAAATCTAATAACTGTGATTCTTTCTCAGGTGGTGATGGCAACTCTGCTGAAACTCACTATGAGGCCTTTGTTGCCAATGATGGATTATTTGCTCTAAATGTTGAAGACTTGGAACAAATTCATCCAGATGATCTTGAAGAGATGGATTTAAAGTGGCAACATGCAATGCTGACCATGAGGGCCAAAAGATTTCTGAAAAGAACTGGTAGGGCCAACTTTCAAGCCAAGACAGAAGGCAAACCATCTTTTGATAAATCAAAAGTGGAATGCTATAAATGCCATAAGCTTGGTCACTTTGCCAGAGAATGTAGATCTCAAGGTCAACAGCCATCAAGGACTTCACAGCCCATCCAAGCGTCATCATCAACAGCACTTGTCTCTCAAGAAGACAATGTGTTTGACTGGAGTGATCAGACAGAGGAAGAATTTCAAAATCAAGCACTTATGGCAGAAACATCAAATGTCTCCTCCACTGAACTACCATCTGAGGTAAATTCTAAACTCTGCTCTCAATCATGCAAAAATATGGTTAAAAAGTACAGAGATCATAATGAGAGCATGTGCAAAACTCTAGCTAAGATGGAAGAAAGGAGATATGAATACATGCAAGCCATAGAAGATCTGGAAAAACAGATCAATGATTATAAGGACAATGAGATTCAAATGGGTTATGATAGAACCTATCATGAGTGGGAGAAAAAGGAGCTAAATAAGAAAATAGAATCTCTAAATAAAAAGGTAGAAGAGACTGAACAAAAGGTGTTTGAGGCTAATAAGAAGCTAGAATCTGTTAACATAGATCTAGGAAACTTCAAGTTAGCAAATCAAAAGCTAGAACACCTAATGGAAGTTCAATTCAAAGATAGAGTGAAATCTCAGGTCAATCCCAAAGAAGGAATAGGATATAAAGCTACTCCACCTCCATACAATAACAAGTACATTCATCCAATGAGTGAGGTTGCTGATAGACTTGTCAATGAACCACTAGATGAGTCTATGACTATTGTAGATCCTATCCTTGATAACAGTCCTGAATTAAAAGAAGATAAGAGTCAAAATAGAGACTGTGACACAAAGAGTGCACCCATAGAAGTCCAAGCTCCCAGTAAGAAAGGAAAAGAGAAGATGAGTGTATACAATGCTACTCCACAAGTTTCTGTACATTCTAACTGTAACACTGCATCTTCATCAAAAGGAACTAAAAGAGGTAAAACTGTTTCTATCTGCACATGCCAAAAGCATGGTGTTCAAAAGTTTCCTAAACAACAGCAGGTAAGAGGAAACCAGAGAAACAAGAACCAGAAATTGACAGAAAAGTCTGGTGTTCCAATTCAAACTGTCAAAAGATGCTTTCACTGTGGAAGGAAGAATCACTTAGCCAAGGATTGTTTTTACAAACCAGCTGTTGCAAAACAGACTGTGCATCACACAAAATCAAATCCTAATCAGGCAAAGCACTCAAAAGTGAAACCTTCCACAGCAGCTCCAAAGAAAACAGTTGATCACAGATTCTCAAAAGTTAATAAAAAACAGTCCACACATCAAAAACAAGTTTTGGCAAAGCCTAAATCAAGTTTTAAACAAATGTGGTGTGTCAAGGACAAATCTGTTGCTCAAACTGCTAATGCAAAAGATCAGACTGCTAAGTCAAAATCTGATGCTGTTAGTGCAAAAACTGAAACTGTTAGCACTACAAACACAACTCAAGCTGCTGGGCATCAATCTGGAGCTGCTAGTGAATTATCTGAGACTGTCAGAAGAAAAGATGATCAAAATAGTTGGATACCTCATATTATCACTAAATACTCTCCAAAGACTCCATCAGTTGATCTCACTAAATATAAGAAGTCAAAAACAGTTTTTAGTTATGTCAATGTACAAGGCCAACCCAAAACCAATTTGGTTTGGGTTTACTCCACTACTAACTAAGCTGTTATTTGTGCAGGGCAACCACAGGACTCCTCATAGATCAAGATGGCATCTGGACAGTGGATGCTCTAGGCACATGACAGGCAATTCTGAATGCTTGTCAAATTTCAAAGGTTTTGATGGAGGTTTTGTTGCATTTGGAGGCAACTCAAAGGGAGGTAAGGTTACATGTAAAGGTACTGTTAATGCAGGCAACATGACATTCCATGATGTTCTGTATGTTGAACAACTTAAGTACAATTTATTGAGTGTCTCTCAAATCTGTGACAAACAAAACATTGTTCTGTTCACAGATTCTGAGTGCATTGTTCTTTCAAAGGATTTCAAAGTTCCTGAAAATCTTGTTTTACTTAGAACACCAAGAAAGGACAATGTTTACTGCCTGGACACAGATCTTTTGCCTAAGTCAAATACTTTAAGCTGTTTAATATCCAAAGCATCATCAAATGAGTCTGCTCTTTGGCATAGAAGGATGTGTCACATGAACTTCAAGTCCATGAATGCTTTAGTTAAAAAGAATCTGGTAAGAGGATTACCACAAAAGGAGTTCATTTGTGATGATCATTGTGTAGCATGTCTTAAAGGTAAGCAACACAAAACTTCTCATAAGACCAAAGAAGAAAATTCAATTTCATCTGTTCTTCAGTTGCTACATATGGATCTATTTGGTCCAACATCTGTTTTGAGTTTGAATAAAAGGGCATACTGTTTAGTCATTGTTGATGATTTCACCAGATTTACTTGGGTATACTTTCTTAGGTCCAAAGATGAAACTGCTGAGCTACTTAAGTCTTTTGTCCTTAAGATAGAAAACCAATCCAATTCCAAAGTTAAGGTGATAAGATCAGACAATGGAACTGAATTTAAAAATCACATTCTAAACAGTTTTTGTGAGTCCAAAGGCATTGCTAGACAATATAGTGCACCAAGAACACCACAGCAAAATGGTGTAGCTGAAAGAAAGAACAGAACATTAATTGAGGCTGCTAGAACAATGCTAGCTGATTCAAATCTGCCAATGACTTTCTGGGCAGAAGCTGTTAATACAGCCTGTTATGTTCTAAATAGGGTTCAAGTAGTTCAATCACAAGGGAAAACTCCCTATGAGTTATTCCATAACAGAAGTCCCCTAATAGCTTTCTTCAAGCCCTTTGGATGCCCATGTACTATCCTTCACACTAAGACTCACTTAGGGAAGTTTGAAAGTAAGGCAGAAGAAGGATTCTTTGTAGGATACTCAACTCAAAGCAAAGCCTATAGAGTATACAACAGTGTGTCTAAAACAATTGAAGAAAGTGCCAATGTTGAGTTTAATGAAAATACTGCTAATATCAAAGGCACTGGTCCTGATGGTTGTTTGATTTAGATTCACTAACAAATTCTCTGAGCTTTGTTGAGTATACTGCAGAAGCTGATGCATACAGGGTTGAAGCTGCTAACACGAATTCTCATGCTGCCAATACAATTTCTCATGCTGTTGGCACAAAGTTTCAGACTGCTGCAGATTCAACAAGTTGGGATGATTTCACCACTCTACCACTTCTGTCATGTGATCCTCCAGGGGTCCTGAATGCTCCACTTAATGCAAATCCAGACACTGAAGTGCCATTCCCAAGTCCTGACAGTACAGCTCCAACACAAAAGGAAACAGTCCCAGTTTCTAGGCTAGCAGTCCCAACAGCTTCTCAAGCTGTTAGCCTAGAAACTCAAGCTGTTCCAGAAACTGAACCATTCACTGGTTCTGATGGAGATGATACAAACCTTGGAACTTCTTTTCAAACAGAGAGAGAGCCCACACTAAGAGTTCACAAGTATCACCCTCTCAATCAAATACTGGGTGATCCAAGCACTCCTGTTCAAACAAGGAAAATGGTTCACAATGAGACTGCTGCTGCTGAACAAGCAGTTTCTGAATTCAGTCTAGCTGCTTTTGAACATGCCTGTTTTATGTCTCAACTAGAACCCAAAAAGGCATCAGAAGCACTAAAAGATTCATCCTGGATTGAAGCCATGCAAGAAGAGCTTTTACAGTTCAAAATTCAGAATGTATGGACTCTGGTGGATCTTCCTAAAGGAAAAAGAGCAATAGGTACAAGATGGGTGTTCAGAAACAAGAAGGATGAGAGAGGGATAGTCATCAAGAACAAAGCAAGACTAGTAGCACAAGGGTACACTCAAGAAGAGGGAATAGATTATGATGATGTCTTTGCTCCAGTAGCAAGAATTGAAGCCATCAGACTATTTCTAGCATATGCAAGTTTCAAAGGATTTAAAGTGTATCAAATGGATGTTAAGTCTGCTTTCCTGTATGGGACAATTGAAGAGGAAGTGTATGTGTGTCAACCTCCTGGTTTTGAAGACTACAAGTATCCAGACAGGGTGTACAAGCTAGACAAAGCTCTCTATGGTCTTCACCAAGCCCCCAGAGCATGGTATGACACACTGTCATCATATCTTCTACAGAATGGATTCAAGAGAGGCACTCTGGACAAAACACTCTTCACTAAATCCATCAAAGCTGAGATTCTACTTGTCCAAATCTATGTTGATGACATCATCTTTGGCTCAACTAATGATAGTTTGTGCAAAGAATTTGAGGCCCTAATGCACAAAAAGTTTCAAATGAGTTCAATGGGGGAACTCACATTCTTTCTAGGGCTGCAGGTTAAACAGAAGCCTACTGGTCTATTCATAAGTCAATCAAAGTATGTCAAAGACATATTGGAAAAGTTTGGCTATCAAGACACAAAGGTTGCAAGCACTCCAATGGATCCTCATAAACAGCTCCATACAGACAAAGATGGCATAGATGTGGATATTCATCTATACAGATCCCTTATAGGATCTCTCATGTATCTAACATCTTCAAGACCTGATATTATGTTTGCTGTCTGTGTGTGTGCTAGATTTCAATGCTCTCCAAAGGATTCTCACTTGGTTGCTGTTAAACGAATCTTTAGATATCTTAAAGGCCAACCACATTTAGGTCTATGGTATCCTAAAGACTCTCCTTTTGAACTAACTGCTTATTCTGACAGTGACTATGGTGGATGCCACATTGACAGAAAATCCACAACTGGTGGATGTCAATACTTAGGAGCAAGACTGGTCTCTTGGCAATGCAAAAAGCAAACAACTGTCTCCACATCATCCACTGAAGCAGAATACGTAGCAGCTGCAAGTTGCTGCTCCCAGGTAATGTGGATTCAAAATCAGCTAAGAGACTATGGTATGAATTTCTTATCCACTCCTATTTATATTGACAATTCAAGTGCAATTAGCATTGTGCAAAACCCAGTGAAATTCCCAAAAACCAAGCATATAGAAATCAGGTTTCACTTCATCAGAGATTGTAATGAAAAGAAGTTAATCCAAGTTACCAAAATACATACAGATGATCAGCTAGCTGATCTATTTACAAAACCTTTTGATGTGGGAAGGTTCACTTTCCTAATATCAAATATTGGTATGGTAAACATGGATTAATTGGTTTTCATTATTATCGACTCAGTATGCTAATTTAAGGGGGAGACACTGTTCCATTGAAAAGTTGCACAATTTTACACTAACAGCATGAGTATTTTTCATGCTGCTAGTTCATTTTCTCGGACTGCTAGTTATTTTCACTTGATCTGTCAAAGTGTGCAGGGTATTTGGGTAATCTTCAAAATGTGTGCGCGGGACCCAACCTTTCAAAACCTTTAAAGGTCCCGGTTTCGTTCAGTTGTAACTACCAGTTACATATTCTTCTTCCACGGACTTCTGCTTTCTCTCTGAACGAATCACACATTCTTCTTTCAAACCCTAAAACCATCGTTTGTTCATCCATGGAGTTCGTAAAAGAACACAACTGCCTCCCATACACTCTGAAACACGCTGAACTCCAACCGTTCCATGCAATGATGGATTTCCTCAGGCACTCCCATATCCATCATGCACTATCCATAAACCCTACTATATACATCTCCCATATAGAACAGTTTTGGAACCATGCATCTGTTCAAACCATCAATGGAGTGCTTACCCTCCTTTCCAAGATTGATGGAACTGATATCCATATCACTGAGCAATCCATCCGACATCACTTGCATCTTCAAGATGCCACAGGTATAACTGACCTAACCCTTGCTGCTTTACATACAGGTCTTTTTAATATCGGTTATAGGGGTCCTGCTGATTCTTTTACTTTCTTAAAAGCCCATTTCTCTCCTAAATGGAAATTTCTTGTACATATCATTCAGCAGTGCATAAGCCCCAAAAGAACTGGTTGGTCTGAATTTTCATCTAACATTGCCACTGCCTTAGTGTGCTTTTCCACAGGCCAACGGTTCAATTTTTCCAACATGATTTTTCAGGGGATGTTAAGGCATCATTCCCTAAAGAGTGGGAAATTTTTGATGTATCCCAGATTTTTAGCAGAAATCATTGCACACACCTGCACATCTTCTCATACACATAAAAGGATACATGTTTCCCACAGGCACTCACTATCCTCTCTTAAGAGACTTTTGAAACATAGTGCCAACTTTTTGAGTGTTGATGTTCCATTGCCTTCTGCAATGATGAACATTATTCCACAACACAGAGGAGAGGGTCCTGAGCAGGCTCAGCCTATCATCACTGCTACACCCCCAGGACCCCAACCCCATCCTCCCGATACACAAACTCCCTCTGATCCTTTTGTACAGCCAACACGCCCACTCAGATACTTATACAAAAGAAAAAGGGGACCAGGAGCTCCTTCCTCCTCCTCCCATCAGCAAGAGCCATATATCCCTGTGCAGGAGGATACTCCTGCACAGAATATCCAAAGGGAACCAGTTGAGGACACTCCCATTCTCTCTCAGGAGGTGAACATCTCTTCAGAGATGTTTCATATGGGTTCTGTGGCTGGCACTACTGATGTCTCTGCACAAGAGGCACAGGACAGTGCCAACATAGCTAAGACCACGCCCATGGCAACAGCAAGTGTGCAAACACAAGCTGGAAGTCCCCAGAACCAAGAAAAGAGGGGCCCAGAAGTTTCTACCTCTGGTCTTAATGTCAGTGATAGATCACAAGCACCTCAGGTGCTCTCTGATCTTGAGACTAGTCTGCAACAAATGCTCTTAACGGATCCCAGACTCAAACCTGTTGTAGCTATGTTGGACCATCAAATGTCCATCATTGCTGCACAGGGGGCTCAAATTTTTGCTCTCAAGCAGGCAGATACTGCTCAAAATAGGCGAATGGATTATCTTCACAGAGGCTTCACACTCTGTGGAAATAAAATTATGAAGTTAGAGCAGATGATTCAAACCCAAGGGGCAAAGGTTGTGGTTTCTTCTGACCAAACCAATGCTTCCAAAAAGGGGGAGAATCAGGAGGTTCCCACATCAGTCCAAGCAGCTCCAACAACAACAGTCCAAGCGGCACCAACAGTTCCAGTTTCTAGGCTAGCAGTCCCAACAACTTCTCAAGCTGTTAGCCTAGAAACTCAAGCTGTTCCTTCAAAAGCCACTAGAGTTGTGATCAGAGAAGGAATTCAAGCTCCATCAAGCACAGTCCAAGCTACAACATCTGCTACAAAAGACAAGGGCAAGGGCATTCTCATTGAGTCTCCAAAGCATAAATTTTCCTCAAAAGAAGCCCAAATTGCCTTTGATGCTGAAGTTGCCAGAAGAATAGCAGAAGAACAAGACAAAGAATTAGAGCAGCAAGCCCAAACCCCAATGGATGATGATGAGACTTTAGGTGATTACTTAAAGGGGTTTGTGGTCAAGCAAGGATCAAGGAAAAGAAAGATGCCAACAGGGCACTCCAAGGCTGAGCATAGAAGATTTCTTATCAATTTTGCCTTTGCAGCAGGTATTCCAAAGAAAATGGCTCAGTCCATGTCTACTGAAAGGCTGCAGGAGATTCATGATAAGGAGATGGACAAAAGACAGAGAACAACAGTCTCTCCAGAAGCTCAACCATCCCAAGAAGCCCAACCAACAACCCAATCAGTCCAAACTGAAGCTGGTGCCAGTGCACCTACTCCCACTGATCAAGCAGCTGTCCCTATTCCTTAATCGGTTAAGAGAGTGCTCTTTGAGCAACAACTACAAAAGGCTATGGAGATAGAGAAGCTGATTGATCAGCATGATTTTACAAA
>JAANYP010000690.1:0-17313 GCA_020465985.1 Centrapalus pauciflorus | reverse complement strand
TGACAACCGCTCGTCGTAAAGCGTTCAAAAATAATTTATAAAAACACCAATCACATTAACTTATAGCTAGGGTAAGTGGGATCGTCTCCTCAGGGAGCATGTGGTTATCAATATTATTCTACGATAGTTATTAACTAATAATAAAAACTAATTGATGGAAGAAAGTGATTGAGCGAAACTTTGGAAATTTAGTTAAATCTTTGTTACGAAAACTTAAAGATTAAAGTAAGAACGCCAACGACTTCGGATTTAGGGTCTGGGTGGGATTATGGATTATCGACATAGGGTTGCTAATAACTTAATTATTTATTATTCCGTTTAATTATCTTTGTAACCTAACCACATAGACATAGTTATGACAATCACATCTATCGCAATCCGTATTTTGGGCACGAATCGTGTCATGTTCACAGTCCGTCTTAACTCCTAATCTAATGAGCTCGGCACGGCATGTAACACGGCTACGACGCGTCTTACGATAAAGATAGAAATAGAAGCGAACGGAACAATATATTTAAATAATAATCACACAGAAAACTAAATAAAAATATCGTTCGTTACAATAATGCATCAACGGAAAACATAAATACTTAGCTAACAAACAAACCCTTGAACGATAATAGTGTGATCATCAACCACGCGTACGAAACATTGAACTTGTCAGGAACATGCTTCGTAGTTGTCAGATTGATGGGGGAAAGATGGAGCGTAGAAGCAACCAAACCCCCACCCTTCGCCGTTGGTTGTCGCGCAGACTACATCACGAATCTGGGACTTTCTTCCTCCTTTTCTCTTCAATTTCTCCTCAAAATATGATGCCTTTTTGTCTTCTATGACTTGGTATTTATAGAGAAGTGCTGGAAACCCTAAAAACGGCTCAGAAACTCTTTTTTCGGGTTGGGCGCAGCCGCAGGAGCAGGCCTGCGCCCCCCCTGCGCCCCGGTCTGCGCTTGGGCTTTTCGATGGGAAAATTCATTCTGTTGAGCACTCGGTTGGGGAGCAGGGCTGCGCCCCCCACTGCGCTTGGCTCTCTATAATGGTTCTCCGATTGAGCTCAAATTTGCCAGACTTATACTTGAGAGGATTACCTACATGCATAATGACTTTTATCAATAGTAGAACATTCCAAGGCACAATTTACTCATTTTAACTCCTTTTAAGCTTTAACCCTTCAATTGATAAATAACAATTAAATGTAGCATTATACCAATACTTTATACATAAAATAATATCATTTAAACACATTAAAGTCGGTATAAAATGATCCGATCAAACATCCCCAACTTAAACCTTGATCGTCCCGAGCAAGAAAACTAAATCAGACTTTAATGTTTCAGATTTCATTTACCAAGCATATGATAAATCAATGATTCTCTAATTAATTTATCAAATTAATAATAGCCTTCATACTAAAGTCCATGCATGATCATAACTAAAAATTCGTTTCCGTTACACTGTGTTAAACTTGTTATCAAGACTTTACCTCCCAAACATTCCTCACAATAAACCACCTATTTTTGCTCAAGGTTACATGTGTGCAATTTTACCGGTTTTGACGCTCATACTGAACTCACTTATCATTTGATAATTTCTCTCTTAAAATTTTTTTTAGCACACTCATGAGTTATTTTATTAAGGGTTTGAACATGACTTTCTAACGAGTCCATGTAACGAAAAATTGGTCAACCGCTCCCAAACCAGTTGGCTTTAGGGGGTTAGGTATAGAATACCCCTCAGACTTCTTTTCCGAACTCGTTAGGCCACCCCTTACATTTTAAGCACCTACGCCTCACGGGTTTACTTGCAACACTCCCCCTTATTGCTTAGGTGTATCGATGTCTTTTGAAATGTTGGGTTTGATAAAGTGTTTTATTCTTTAAGACCACACACAAGTGTAACATACTCAAATTCTTTTATTAATCTCATGCATGCACATTCATTATGACTCTTTTTAATAATTTTCAAATTAACTTGATCATCACTGATATCACTTGGTATTAATCTATTTCCTAACTAGAATCATCATTTTAAGTTACTTGCTCAAACCAAAATAAATTAGGGAGATAAGATCAATGCAATTCTACTTTTAATTGGTTAATCAAAAACACTATTATTCAAGGGTGAACACACAAATGCAAAATAAAAACTAAAAACTAAAAACTATGAAAAACTAAACTAACTCAAATGCACGAACACTCACACACTACTATTAAAGCATAATAAAAGGAACGGAAGAACCTGATCATTGAATGCAAAATCAAAGGGTTGATCGTCTTCTATCTTCCGCAATGTAATCATCCACTCATATAACCACATCTCCTTGCAAGTCAATCCTCCTCTTCAACTTTGGACAATATTGTCCCAATAGCAATATAGATTAGACTGAGATTCAAGTGGATGAGCGTATGAATAATGTAAAATCATGCCTAGAAAATGAATGTATTTATTTTCATGACATAGTTAAATAATTAGCGAGATAGTCATTTTGAAGCGGCAGTTGGGGTTGGAATAACTTCCCCAACTTAATTATCTACCAATTCTCGTTATATTACTTAAAAGTCATGAGAATATAGACACAGTATAATGATGCAACTAATTAAATGCAATAAACTAAAATGCATATGTGCGATTCATATCATGATTTAATTAAAAGGAAAGATAAATTACTTTTAGCATTGGTAATTGGGGTGAGGGCAGACATCCCCAACTTAATTCCCTACTACACCTATTTTTTTTCCTTTTAAATCACGCATGATATGCATTTGAGAACTATACACTATAACGCACTAAAATAAAAATAATTAGAATACATAAAACATAAATATAAACTAAACCTCACTTTCGTAGGGATCACGATTGCACTTAGCATGTGCAACAAGACTTTAAACCCCCCGGTAGCCCGGGTGGACGAGTTATAGTCTCGTGAGGGTTACTATTGAACACACCCACAAAGTTCTTTGGGTTGCCTCCCAAGAAGCGCTAAGTTTTACGTCTTCAGCCAGACGGTACCTCTTCAAGGTGGTTTGTCACCTTGTCCACATACATTACCCGGATATTTGATTGGTTTTTCCCTTCGTGCGATTCGTACTCCATAGGTACCTGAAATATCATGAAAAATAATTAGCATTGAACTAGAGCTAGTTTCAGGCATTAAACTTTTTAAATAATAATTGAAATAAGGGAGTTCGAAATATGGAGTTGTCTCCGTTGATGGTTGTAGCAGATCTTGTATAACAACTTCACTTTCGAATCTCTCTTCCTTGTTAAAGTTTAGCAATTCCGAGGACGTCTCTTGATTGATATCTTGATGCTCGAATCCTCGCTCATCATAAAAGTCATCATCCGGCTCCATGTACATCTCCCTCTCCGCTTCTTGTTTTAAAAAGAGATCGGTGATTTGCCCCCATGTGTTCACGAGATATTGGAGATGCTTGGTGTTTGCCTCCATAAATGTCATGCATTCCCTCATGGATGTCATAACATTCTCTTGATAGCACCGATTTTCATCATATAATCGCTGCTGAGATGGATAATAGTCATTATAATAATACTCATCGGAATCCGGATGTCGTTCCCATGGATTGTACAAATCACGACTCGAGTAGTAAGAATCATGATTATCATAACTTGAATAATATTGATCATTATAATCCGAGTAATTATGTTTGGATGGATAATAATCATAATTATATGAAGATTCCATTCCAAATAATTAAAAAAAAAAAATTTAAAAACTAAATAAAAATTAAAGAAAGTAAAGTAAAATAAAATAAAATAAAATAAACCAAAGTAAACCTAAACAACTATCGTAAAACAAAACTAATAAGCGCACTAGCTCCACGGCAACGGCGCCATTTTGATAACCGCTCGTCGTTAAGCGTTCAAAAATAATTTATAAAAACACCAATCACCTTAAGTTATAGCTAGGGTAAGTGGGATCGTCTCCTCAGGGAGCATGTGGTTATCAATAATATTCTACGATAGTTATTGACTAATAATAAAAGCTAATTATTAAACTAATTGAAGGAATGAATTGATTAGGTGAAACTTTGGAAATTTAGTTAAATCTTTGTTACGAAAACTTAAAGATTAAAGTAAGAACGCCAACGACTTTGGTTTTAGGGTTTGGGTGGAATTATGGATTATCGACATAGGGTTGCTAATAACTTAATTATTTATTATTCCGTTTAATTATCTTTGTAACCTAACCACATAGACATAGTTATGACAATCACATCTATCGCAATCCGTATTTTGGGCACGAATCGTGTCATGTTCACAGTCCGTCTTAACTCCTAATCTAATGAGCTCGGCACGGCATGTAACACGGCTACGACGCGTCTTACGATAAAGATATAAATAGAAGCGAACGGAACAATATCTTTAAATAATAATCACACAAAAAACTAATAAAACATATCGTTCGTTACAATGATTAAACTAATGAAAACAACATAAACACTTAGCTAATAAACAAACCCTTGAACGATAATAGTGTGATCATCAACCACCGCGTACGAAACATTGAACTTGTCAGGAACAAGCTTCGTAGTTGATGGATTGATTGGGGGAAAGATGGAGCGTAGAAGGAACCAAACCCCCAACCCTTCGCCGTTGGTTGTCGCGCAGACTACATCGTGAATCTGGGACTTTCTTCCTCTTTTTCTCTTCAGTTTCTCTTCAAAATATGTTGCTGTTTGCCTTCTATGACTTGGTATTTATAGAGAAGTGCTGGAAACCCTAAAAACGGCTCAGAAACTCTTTTTTCGGGTTGGGCGCAGCCGTAGGAGCAGGCCTGCGCCCCCCCTGCGCCCCGGTCTACGCTTGGGCTTTTTGATGGGAAAATTCATTCTGTTGAGCACTCGGTTGGGGAGCAGGGCTGCGCCCCCCTCTGCGCTTGGGCACTCGGTTGGGGAGCAGGGCTGCGCCCCCCACTGCGCTTGGCTCTCTATAATGGTTCTCCGATTGAGCTCAAATTTGCCAGACTTATACTTGAGAGGATTACCTACATGCGTAATGACTTTTATCAATAGTAGAACATTCCAAGGCACAATTTACTCATTTTAACTCCTTTTAAGCTTTAACCCTTCAATTGATAAATAACAATTAAATGTAGCATTATACCAATACTTTATACATAAAATAATATCATTTAAACACATTAAAGTCGGTATAAAATGATCCGATCATGGTCCATCAACAAAATGTAATGAAGAAGGAGAACTCATCCTCATGATGAGTTCCCCTAAAAACTAATATTTTCTTATGACACTCTACAGGTTAAACAACCAAACCAGGTTTTGTACTTGTACAGCAGCTGCTCAGGCCACATGACAGGTTGCAAAGACTTGCTGAGTGATCTCAGGCTTGAAAAAGGGCTAAAAGTCACCTTTGGTGACAATGTTCAAGGATCCACAAAAGGATATGGAACCCTCCAAGCTGGTGCTACAATATTCAAAAGAGTAGCCTATGTGTTTGGGCTAAAACATAACCTTGTTAGCATCAGTCAACTGTGTGATGCTGGCTACAAAGTTAACTTTGATGAGCACATGGGGTACATACTGGATCCCCAAGGCAAAGTTGTGTTGTGTGCACAAAGGAAGAAAGGTGTATACGTTGTGGACATGAAATCTGTTGATCCAACAATTGAAACATGTTTCATCTCAAGGAGCAATGCAGACCTCGACTAGTTATGGCATAAAAGGTTGGATATTATGTTGTTTCTAAAGCCTACAGAGTATACAACTACAAAAGAAAGGTGATAGATGAATCTATAAATATCACCTTTGAGAAGTCTAAGAATGCCTCTACCAAAGATGTTCCTGAATCAGTTTCAGAAGAGTTCAGCTTTGATGATCTTATGCATTCCAATATTGAGGAAAAGGACTCAAAACCATTCACATCATCCAGAGTGGAAGTTGTTAACCACAATGGACATGATGATGATTATGTTGGTACACCCTATGTGAATAAGTGTACTGATATAGTTAATGCACCATGTCCGAAACCAATCAATGCTGATTTCCGAATATCATCTGTTGATGTGTTCAACAACAATGATTCATTCTCAATAGGTGAACAGGCTCAAGACATCAGTGTGTTTGAAAATCTAGAAAGCTGTTCTGCAAGTCCTAATGAAAATGAAATTGATATAGGAGAATCTTTATTAAAATATGATCTAAAGTGGATCAGGTGTCACCCCAATGAGCAAATTATTGGTGACATCAACAAAAGGGGTACAAACTAGATGGGACAACTTAGGAAACTTTTGTATGTTTTTTAGCTTTGTGTCACTGATGGAGCTAAAGAAAGTAGATGACGCACTTAAAGATGTCAATTAGATCACTGCCATGCAAGAAGAGCTCAATCAGTTTGAGAGAAACAAAGTATGGAGGCTGGTTCTTGTTCCTAAAGGTAAAACAACAATTGGCACCAAGTGGGTTAGAAGAAATTCATTTTTTTCTAGCCTATGCTGCCCACAAGAGCATGAAGGTATGTCAAATGGGTGTCTATAGTGCATTTTTGAATGGCAAGCTGCAAGAAGAGGTATATGTCAAGCAGCCTTAAGGTTTTGAAAGTGAACAACATCCAGCTTTTGTCTATAAGTTGGACAAAGCTCTCTATGGTCTAAAGCAAGCCCCTAGAGCTTGGTATGACACTCTTACTGATTTCCTTATGAGCAATGGTTATTCCAGAGGTAAAGGAGATACAACATTGTTCATAAAGAAGGTGAAAACTGATATTATGTTTGTTCAGATTTATGTGGATCACATAATATTTATTCTACTAATGAACAGTTATGCAAGAACTTTTCACTGCTCATGAAATCCAAATATGAAATGAGCATCATGGGTGAACTTACTTTCTTTCTGGGATTACAGGTTAAACAAACCTCAAATGGAATTTTTATTAATCAAAGAAAGTATACATTGGATCTTTTGAAAAAATTTAAATTTGATCAATGTTCTCCCATCAAAACCCCAATGGCAACCAATGTAAAGTTGGATGATGATGCCTGTGGCAAAGTTGTTTCAGTAACAGCTTACAGAGGCATGATTGGGAGCTTGCTATATTTAACTGCTAGTAGACCAGATATTATGTTTGCTATCTGTTTATGTACTAGGTTCCAAACTGATCCAAAGGAATCACATCTAACTGCTGTGGAATAGATTTTTAGATACCTAAAGGGTACACCAGGCTTGGGTCTTTGGTATCCCAAAGACTCCAACCTTGAACTAATAGGTTATTCAGATTCTGATTTTGCAGGTTGCAGGCTAGACAGGAAAAGCACAATAGGTGGATGTCAACTTCTTGGTGGTAAGTTGATTAGTTGGTGTAGCAAGAAGTAAAATTTTGTTTCTACTTCTACTGCTGAAGCTGAGTACATTGCTGTTGGAAGCTGCTGTGGGCAGATTTTATGGATGCAACATCAACATGAGGATTATGGCCTTGTATATAGGTAAACTCTTATTCTGTGTGACAATACAAGTGTCATAGTTATCTCAAACAATCCAGTCTTCCACTCCAAAACAAAGCATATTGAAGTCTGGTACTTGGCCAATTTTTGAAAATTTAGACAGCTTGGACATGTAACAGGCTTGACAAAATAAGTTTTAAACTCAACCTGTTCTGTTGTTCAAACTTCTAACCTGTTCACTCTCTTAATATGTCATACAAGGAAATGCCTTGTAACCTGTTCAGCTATTGAACAAGTGCCACAATGAAACATGTTCTCATATAGCTGCACAGGTTGCATGAACAGCTTGAAGAGTGATTAGTTTGTGATGAAACCTGTTCATCACAGGTTTGAACAACAACTTAGAGCATCAGTTTTAATTACCTTTCTTCACATTTAAGTTACTTATATTAAGTATTTATTTAACTTAATTACCTGTGGATAATGGTTGTTATGTTTGTTGGTAGTTAAAAAGGTCAAGTTGCTCTGACAACCGTTCAGACAAGGTAAACCGTTCCGTTTTCCGTTAGAAAAATTTCAAATCAACCGCCCAAACCTTTCTCTCTCCTACTCACTCACATTCAAATCCTATAAATTCATAAACCACTGTTTCATAATCTTCTTCTTCCTACTGCTTCCTGATAAACCCTAACAGACTAAGTGTCCAAATAACCTGCATCCCTACTACTTTCCCAAATGGCTCACCAAAACAACCCCCTTCTCCCTGTGTTCGTTGGTAATGACGTTGAGAAGCACCCATCTGTCAACACCATGCTCACAATCAAGCCTACCAACTACATTGCTAACATGACCATTCCCAAAAATTATGTGGGAAAAGGTTATGAACCTATGGTGGACTTTATGCAAGCCCATCCCCTGCACCATGCAATGACAGCCTCTCCTGGAGTTATGTATCAGGAGATGGTCTACAAGTTTTGGTACACTTGTTCATATGATCCATCTACCAAAACAATCAGGGGAACCATTCTCAATGGCACTCAAATCATTGAGATCACTACTGCTCTTCTCAGGGAGGTACTTCATCTCCCAGTGGCTGACACCTATGACAAACCTCAGCCTGAGGATGAACAAATGGGAAATCTGTTACGCTTCTGTGGTGTAGCAGAACCAAAAGTGGGTGCTACGCTATCAGAAGGGATTTATCCCCAACCTACAGTTTTCTCTTCGCCTCCGTGGTGATGAGTCTGAGCTGCAAAGTTGGTTCGTTTGACCAACTCAGCAGGGTTGAAATTCCTATTGTCCTACAGTTTGTGGATGGGGCAACTCTGAACATGGTAAGATTTGGTCACTAACGTTGATCTGTATTGATTTTCTCAGTGATGCTGAAGCTGTTCAACAAGTTTCCAAGTTGGACAACAGTTGACTGTTCAGTTTTTTATTTGAGCTGTTACAAGTATGATTTAATGACAAAATTATTCTACCTATATTACAATTAAAAAGATAATTAATATGTTGTTTTAAGCATTGTAATTTATTTTCCGTCAAGTAAATTCAATATTGTAATTTCCATTTTCGTATTGTAATTTAATTTATGAAGTAGTATCTTATTTCTTATAAGTTGTATCGAACACCGGTAATATAACACATTGTTGATATCCCACGATGGCATGACATTTACATCACACCACTTAAAATATATAATCAACTTTATGCTAGGTAGAGTAATAATAATAAATCACAGAATTCACCAACAATCAAACATGCATCAACAATAAAAACGTAGTCGTACCAAAAAGAATGGCGGACTTGAAACAACAAGACCACAATTCACAATTTACAAAATCCATCTAGAATCACTACAAAAGAAACCAATAAATTAAATTAACAAAAAATAAAAGTTTAACCATTTATTTGCGCAATGTGTGTCAATGTTTGTTTAATAGAGTTGTTTGGTTATGAAATCATGCATCACATACATATACGTTCACATATATTTAAATTTATGTATGTGTATGTTCACATCATTTTTAAAGAGTTAGGAGATGTGAATGTATGTGAAATTTACATATGATCTTTATAATGTTAATTAAAACATGTTTATGGAAAAAAATTCGAAAAAGTTTTTTATAAAGGTGGTACTCTTTGGTGCGCTGCATAATGAATGGTACTCGATCTCTCGATATATATATATATATATATATATATATATATATATATATATATGAGTTTATTACAAAAAAAACCAATATGTTTTTACGTTTTTTGCGTTTTCGTCCATTCATGTTGTTTGTTTCCATAAAAAACATTAAGTTAATTTTTTCTTTTTTGTTTAGTGAAATTTGGCATTAGAACTCGGTTTTTTCAGTTTTTAAAAACTCGGTTCACAAATTTATAATCGGGGTCTAATCTCCAAATTTCATTAAACCAAAAAGAAAAAATTAACTTGAGTTTTTTATGAAAAAAAGTAACATGGAGGGACGAAAACGTAAAAAACACGAAAACATGTTGGGTTTTTTCTCACACACACATATATATATATAAATTAAAAATCTACCTACCACCATGTCTATCTATATAAAGAAGCCAAACACTTGCAAAAAAATATCACAAAACCCCCCCAATTCATTTGAAGTCACAAAAATGCGGGTTATCACATTGTTTCTTGCTTTCGCCCTTATCCTCCTCTTTAGTTCACCGTCACTGTATTCTGCTCCCGCTGAGGATGAGTTTGTGCATGACATCCTAGGAAACATACTCGAGTATGATAAACGCTACACCATAACTGGGGGTCCTTTATGCGGTAAGGTTCGAGTTTCGCCACGTAATGGAAGTGGTAAGAAATGTGGATTCGATATTACCCAAAAAAAATTTCGGAGTGAAAATGACACTTCTTTCACCTTCACCCGTACTGGTAATTATAATCCTAACGATAATTACATTAGAAAAGGGACGTCCACATTTGCCATTTCATCGCCTGCAGAACCAAATTTATGTTTGCCGAGTTCTTATTGGAAAGTCTCCGATGCTTATGGGATTCCCTCTCCCATTATAACCATTGGTGGATCCTTGAATACACCAAGCAGTTGTTTTCGATTGGTTAGGGCTGCAAAGCCTGTTATCGCCCTATTTTCCTATGTTTTCGAGCATTGTCCTTACTTGTGTGGTGGAGGAAACGATACCTGTTATCCAGTAGGCATTTACAAAACCGGAGACGGCTACAAACATCTTTCTACCAACAATCCGTATTTCGAAGTCGTTATCGACCATGTTGATGATGAATCAAATAAATGGAGCATCGTTTGATTAGATTCTGCTAAGTTACTAATATGATATTAAGTAAAAGGGAGTTAGCCCCTTGCTTTATTCCTTCCCGCCACCCAGCCCAAGGGCCTAAATAAATGGAATTCTATTATTCCTTTTAAAATCATTTTCTTTTGGTGTACAATTGTATCGATCTTATTTTATTATTTTAAGAAATGCCTTAAATTAATTTACTAAACACGAAAAAAAAAAATACAAACTAATGGATCAAACCATAAATAACAAGAAAAGAAATAAATAAAAATTGGGTCCAGCATGCATGTAGTAACTCATTCAACCATAAATACTAGAGAGAGAGTGTGTCTATGTGTGTGTATATATATTATATATATTAGATTTAGGTTCAACTGAGTACCACTTATTATGCAGCGCACTCGAAGGTACCACTCTTAAAAATAATTTTTTTGAATTTTATTTAATAAACATGTTTTAATTTATATTACACAGATATATAAAATTCACGCACATTCAAACATTCAAAGTGTATGAAATCATGCATCACGTAAATGCAAGTTCACATATGTCCAAAATTATGTAAGTGTACATTCACATCATTTTTTAGGAAATGTAGAGGGTGTTTGGTTTTGCGTTATAAACGTGATTATTAGCTTATTACGTTACAATAACGCAAATAATTGGTTTAAAGTGTTTGGATTGCATACGTTAATAAGTGATTATTTGCGTTTAGGGTTTGTCCTACCACACTTTTTCATAAGTTAAAAATTGTAGCTTATTTGCTTAATAAGTGATTATTTGGTCATTTTACAAGTAAAAACGCAAATCCAAACACTTTAAAAACTGATTATTTGATAATTATGATATCAAACAGCAGAAGCTAAACCAAACACTACATTTCCTTCAACACTTTTTGTTACAGCAATTATCTGATTATTAGTTTCAAAAACGCTACAGCACTTTTTCAAACGCAAATCCAAACACCCTCGTAAATGTATGTGAAATTACATATTATCTTCACAAAATTAATTAATACATGAATGAAAAAAAAAAGTAAAATTTTTTTTTAAGGGTGGTACCTTCTAGTACGCTGCATATTAAATGGTACTCTCTCGAACTATATTATATATGTGTGTGTGTGCGCGTGTCTCTCTCTCTCTCTCTCTCTCTCTCTCTCTATATATATATATATATATATATATATATATATATATATATATATATATATATATATATATATATATATATATATATATATATATATATATATATATATAGACACATACACACACATATATATGGATGGGTTCAATGGAGAACCTTTACGCATCGAAAAACTTCGAAGAACCACAATGCATCACCAGAATATCGTAATGCATCACGCGAGATTTTGATGTATCACGTGGAAATAATGATGCATTACGCGGGAGTTATGATGCATTTATGGTGTTGCATGACAGTTCTTCGATGAATGAATGTTCTCCATTAAACCCCTATATATATTGTTCGGGACCGTTCTCTTATAAGCATTGGAATTTATAAGAGTAAATTAAATAAATTTGTGAATTGATTTTAGGTTTCATTTCAACTTTGAAAAGTTACTCTGGTACTCCTTATTTTAAAACCTTACTCTTTTAATTCCTAAAACAACTCAACTTTTTGAAAACAACAATTTGCCTATTGAAATACTCATTTCTAAAATTAAACTCAAAAGGAAAACTTTATTCTTTTTTATTTTTTTTCATCATTTTATTTTCCTTTAATAAACAAACTATTAGGAAAATTTAGACTATTTCTAAAAGGTTTTTATAATTTGGAGTAAGATTTTTAATATTTTCAAACGATATAAAAGAGCGTTTTGATTTTTAGCGGTTTATATAACTTTTATTAATCCTCTAATTTATTTTTGTTTTCATTGAATATACAACTTCAATAATAATGTTATAAACATTACAAATAAATTATTGGGTAAATTACAAATTTCGTCCCCATGGTTTACTATAATTTATGGGTTGGGTCCTTTTGACTTTAAAAATTACACTGAAAGTCATTGTGGTTGAAGTTTTGTTACGAATTCCGTCCTTCGGCCATTTAAAATGATCATTTTACCCTTACTAATTTAATAATTAATACTAAGTTTGTTTTTATTATTATTTCTATTGTTATAAAGTAATTAAATAATTCAAAATAATTTTAAAAACCATTAAATTTAATTCAGTGTATAACACATGAAAATAAATAATAAAATATTTTTAAAGTCATACGAATTATTATTATTATTATTATTATTATTAATTAAAAATTAAAAATAACGTTTTAAGTTTAGATTTTTTAAAATAAAATGTAAACCTTTTGTAAATCATAAAATAAATTATTTTTATTTAGTATTTATTTTTATCCCTTCTACGTTAAATTATTTTTAATAAGGATTAAAACATCTATAAACACATATAAATTGTTATTTCATCATTTGATAATTAAAAACTAAAAACAAAATAGTCTTTTAACTTTAAGTTTCCTTTATTATTTTTTGTTGAAAATTAAACTTTTCATAAAAAAATCAAACATTTTGACGAATAATAAATAAATTTGAAGTTATTGAATTTTTTTTATAGTGTTATATAAATTTTCTAAAAATATTCAAAAAAATAATTTTATAAATTGTTTTATATAACTTTTTAAATTGTTTTTTTTATAGTTTTATATAACTTCTTTTTGATAGTTTTATATAACGCTAAGTGTTTATTTAAATGAACGATTCTTTATGTTTGCATGCTTTTATTGTTTATGTTCAAAATGTAAACGAATGATTGTTATTTATTTGGTTGCATTTCGTAAAATAGTTCGTTGATATTTTATTATTCGTGCCGAGTTATATGTTAATTAAGACGAGTAATCAAAGTAGCATGCGCTATGCCCAAGATCACGTAACGATACTAATAACGATCATAAAAAGGTTATGTCTATGCAATCTTTACATTGTTCTTAAAAGTAAGTACGAATCTAAGTGTGGAATCCGGGAGTGATTACCTTTGTTAACGTATTTAATCAATCAAATCAATTAAGCTTTCTTTTACAATTGTGCAAGTAATTAGTTTTATAAAGCAAGTAACGATCTTTCTCAATCATTCACTTTTTTAGAGTAATTAAGTTTGCAATACTAGTTGCTCGAATACTAAAGTACTGTAATTAACCTCTCGCTCCCTGTGGATACAATCCCTACTTACTCTAGCTTCTAAGGTATTTAGTGGTTATTTTTGGTGAGGTAATGACACTCGTATCAGGTACCACCTTTAAAAAAAAGTTTTTTAATTTTTTTTCATAAACAATTATAAAGATTGGTATGTGAGATCCATACACATTCACATCTTTTAACTATTTAGAAATAATATAAACGTACACTTAAATAAATTTGTATGTATGTGAACATACATTTATATGCTGCATAATTTCACGCACTTAAAATATGTGAATGTACGTGAAATTTATATATCATCTCTGTAATGTGAAATTTATATATCATATTTGTAAACCTGAAATCTTTTCAAAAAATATATTTTTAAAATGGTACATTCTGGTGCGCTGCGTAATATGTGACACTCACTTGAACCTAAATCTATATATGTATTTGTGTGTGTTTTTTTATAACTGACTAGTTTTAATAATTACTCATAATAATTAATATTTTTCTTTTATATATATATATATATATATATATATATATATATATATATATATATATATATATATATATATATATATATATATATATTAATTTAAATGACTCATGACTTAAATTAGTTAATAAATAAGTAAAAAGGTAAAAGAAAATTTTATAACCAAAACAAAAAAATCAAAATTAATAACAAATTTAGTTTTCTTAAAGCAAATTAAATACATTAATTTTGTAAAAGAACAAATAATATTAATATTAATATATGAATATATATACTAGGAACACATAAAGCAAACTTTTAATAAACATGTGAAGACATCCCCTTTCGGGGCAGTCCTCAGAGTCTAGGTCCCACAAATTTCAATACGATATCAATCATACTAAGATAGGGTAATTAATTGCGGAATTATAAATTACATGTACATACAGATTAGGATTTAAGTTAAATACAGGTTACATATTTCAAATTAAAGTTATAAAAGGGTACCATCTAATCTAATCATTACATCATAGAATCATATCAAATCTACCCAAAATCACAACAATTGTTGTTTTCCAATCAGTACCGAAAGATTTTGTTGTGTAGTGGTCTATGATACTTCTGTCTTGATCGTTAATAGACCTAAGAGCTAGGTCCAGCAGGTGACTTTCCTTTATCTTTACCTGTAAAAATGTTATGTAGCAACTGTAAGCAAAACTTAGTGAGTTTATAGATTTTCAAATTAAACATGCAATGTCAAGCGGATCATCAGTCTAGCGTGATATGTCTTGGCTGCCGCTACAGCCCTCATGATTGAGACATAGAAGTCATAGAGTCGGATGATGTTCAGGCCACACTCACGCTTAAATCGTGGGGATCAGCCACATACTGGGCTAGCTACCAGTAAGTCAATATGGCGGAACATCGGAGGTCATTACCAAGTTCATTTGAACGGGTGAAAATAGCCAAGTCTAGAACAATAGACCAATAGGGCTAATCAAGCTGAATCAATATGTCAAGTATATGCAATGATGAAGCATACGTAATCAATGTCATGATAGCAATAATCTTAAAGCAAAATCTGAAGTGAACAGTAAAAGCAATATCATATGAAATGATAAGTCAAATAGCTATCATAATCCACTGGGCAACACCCAACCATGGTGTGCACAGGTAACAATCCAGCTGATTCGGATCAGCCCGGATCCGGACCAATCCGAACCGAAATGGCCAACCGGACTTCGGACCAATGTACCCAATCCGAAATAGCATCCGAATTAGGACCAAATCATGATCCGTATTGAGTTATATCCGAAACATAGTATCCGAAATAGTACCATCCGGATTCAACTTTGGATCCGAACTAAGATCCGAATTGACACTTCATCCGAATTCGGTCCTAATTCGGACCCATGACTTGCAAAAATTCCCAGAAAATGTTCTTGGTGTTCTTCACATATTCATACGGATTTTTGACAAAAATTTACTAAACTCATTTATATTAACATGCAACTTAATATATTGATGTAATATCATTGTTAGTTTGATTTCATACTAATTTCCCTATCAATAACATCATTATTTGATCAAGATCATCCAAAATGTACTATTTTTGTCAAGAACACTATTTTATCAAAATTTCCGATTTCTTTAATGTTTTGGATGATCTAATCCACAAATTTTGTTTCTATTACTTCTATTGACTTAAATTTATCGTAATCTACTAAAATTTTATACATGCAACCTAAATTCTTCTCATTTTAATTTCTTGGTTTCGGTTTTACACAAAACCGAACCAAATTCATATTTTCTTGAAATTTAAATCACATATTACCTCAAAATCTTTGTTGTTCCTTGTTGATTAATTGTTGTTGTAACTCCTCCTTAGCATAATTTCCGAATTTATTGCAAACTTTGTGGATTCTTGTTGAATTCTTTGGAAGTATCCGAGAGTTTAGAGAGAGAGTAGAGAGAGAGAGTACTTTTTCTTTAAATGAGTGTTAATGATCATTATTTAAATTTATATACTTCATTTATCTATTTGTGTATTTAACCCGCTTTCACTTTTGTATTTTATTTTCTCTTTTAGTTTATTCATCTCTACTAATTTTTTAACATAAATATAATTTAATTAAATAATCTTGAACTTAATTAAATTACATAATTAATAATGTAAATAAATTTACATTATTTGAATCAGAAACGAAATAAGAGATTCAGATAAAAGCTGGGTTGTTACAGAATGGACTCCACCACGCACAAACTTCATCCCCGAAGTTAGCTATGTTCGAACAGACTGGGATATGTTGCTTTCATGACATCTCTGGATTCCCAAGACTGATGCGAACCTTTGTGGTGTTTCCACTGGACGAGCACCATCTGTATCTCTTTATTTCTAAGCTTCTTGGTTTTCGAGTCCAGAATACGTTCTGGCTCTTCAATCACTCTAAGCTTTTCATCAATCTGCAAATTTACGTGTGGTATTTGAACTTCTCTTTCGTCAGCTAAGCTCTTTCTCAGATGACTGACATGGAATACAAGATGTATTCCAGATAGATCCGCTGACAGTTCAAGTCGATAAGATTGATTTCCTATCTTTTCGACAATCTTGAACGGGCCGATGAATCTAGGAGCTAGCTTATTTCTTTTTATGAATCTCACCACATTCTTCATTGGGGATACTTTCAGCATCACCCAATCGTTAACCGCAAAACTGATTGATCTGTGTCGGTTATCATAGTATGACTTCTGCCTGCTTTGAGCTTCAAGAATGTTTCTTCTGACAAGTTGAATCTTCTCATGAGTCAACTGTATAAAGGCAGGACCCGCTATTGGCGATTCGCCTGTTTCACGCCAACAGGTAGGGGTTCTGCACTTTCTTCCGTATAAAGCTTCAAAAGGAGCCATCTTGATTGTGGAATGATAAATGTTGTTGTATGAGAATTCGACCAGAGGCAAGTGGTC
>JAANYP010000689.1:0-134700 GCA_020465985.1 Centrapalus pauciflorus | reverse complement strand
TTCTTCCTGCATCGCTTCAACCCAGGAGTTTTCCTTAAGTGCCATTTGCACATTTTTGGGCTCTACTTGCGATATGAAACACGAATATAGACATGTATGATATGCCTCGGAGTCGTTTATCATCGACAACAACACAGTGTTGTTATTTACACTACTCCGAGTCCTCACACCCTCGTTAGGATTTCCTATGATGCTATCTATTGGATGGTTCTTGTTAATCCTAGAGGTCTCTATTTCGTCTACCCTTAGATTATCTCCTAAGTTGGATCCTATTTCACCTAAAGGGGGAACAGGCTCAGCTTCTACGTTTTCTTCCTCACGGACGTTTTCCTCAGAGGCAGAACTTGATGCTTGAGTCTGATTCTCAGTATTAGGTGCCTCTTGATCAGCAACTTCTGGAGAACCATCTACAGTCGCAGTAGGCTCGGACGTAGATTCGAACGTGGTCCTCGGAAAAATATGGCCATCGTCATTTAGGTGCAACGTCGCCATGTCTTTTTCGATTGTACCTGCAGTATCATCCAAAGGAATGTTAAATGACTCAAATAACTTATAATAGTCAAATATCCATTCCGGACCAGTTTGGGGTTCATGTGTATAACTTGTGACTTCAATATTATACACAATCTCCACAGTACCACTCGTTTTGTTAAAAACCCGTTTGTTTGGTGAGTTTGGCACATAACCTAGGAAGTATCCTTCGTCAGCCTTTTCACCAAACTTTGGTTGATGTTTTGTTCTTAAAAGTGTGCATGGTACTCCAAACGGTTCGAATCCAGTTAAGTTAGGTGGCCTTTTATTCAAAATTTCATAACATGTTTTGTTCAATGATTTGACTGTAAGGACTCTATTTAAAGTATGGCACGCGGTATTCACTGCCTCCCCCCAAAACATGGTAGGAAGCTTTGAATCCGAAAGCATGGTCCTTGCAGCCTCAATCAAAGTTCTGTTTTTACGTTCGGCCACCCCATTCTGTTGAGGTTCATATGGTGCACTGAATTGATGCACGATGCCCTTTGATAGGCAATATACACCAATTACAGAGTTTTTAAATTCAGTCCCATTATCACTACGAATATGTTTAACCCTTGTTCCGTAGGAATTCTCCACTTGGTCTAAGAACCCGATGAGCTTTGCAGCCGTCTCGTCCTTCGTACCTAAAAAGAAAACCCATGAAAACCGTGAGTAATCGTCAGTGATAACTAAGCAAAACCAACTACCTCCTATACTCCTTTTGTTGATAGGGCCGAAAAGGTCCATATGCAACAAATCGAATGTCGAGGTTATGGAGTTCAGCTTCTTGGACTTGTGTGTCTTTTTATGTTGCTTGCCCTTCATGCACGGTAGACACTTGTCTTCAAACTGAAAGCTCTTCAGAGGCACACCTTGCACCAAACCATTCTTCGTTATGTAGTTCATTTTCCTTAGGTGCAAGTGAGCCATGCGTCTGTGCCACAAAACCGATTCCGTCTCCGAAGCTTTTGATAGTAAGCAGATCGGACCCATCGAATTATCTGGCTTGTTCATATCGAGCATGTACAAGTCATTCTTCCTTGGAGCCCGCATCAATATCCAATCTTCAGGTATTTTGAATCCCGGCTTTAGCACTAACGCCTCAGTGTCAGTAAATAACACCGAGTTCTTCTTATCACAGATTTGAGATACACTAATGAGATTATGAACCAATTTATCAACGTGATAAACTTGATCCAATGTAATCGTCCCATTAGTGACTTCTCCAGTTCCAGTGATATTTCCTCCTTTGTTGCCCGCGAATGATACAAATCCCCTATTACCCCCCTTGAAGTCTGTGAGAAGACTTCTTTCCCCCGTCATGTGCCTGGAGCAACCACTGTCGACGAACCACTTGTTGTTTGGACCGGTAGTTATCTCCTGCACATGAAAGAAAATAGGTTAGTTATCACGGGGAACCCAAGCCATGACTGACTTGGTAATACCATTCTCGTCCACATACGTGAACTCTTTCAAGTACCCATCTCGCCGTTCAGGTGACTTGGGTCTTTGAACTGAATTCTGTTGTGGTGCCGAGTGATTTAGATTCACTCTTTGCCTTTGAGTAGGCATTTGTTGTGGTGCTCTAGAATAAGTCTTATTATATTGCATTTCAGACTGTGATCCCTGAGCTCTTACCGGAACATAATGTCTAACGGGAGTATGTGACCTAACTGGAGTGTGTGACCTGCTAGGCGTGGTGCTCCTATAGACTTGTTGAGGTGCTGACCTAGATTGATTAACGACACGATTCGGGGAATTTGTCCTAACCACTTCTTTTGGTCCAACCTTAACCGGTGTTTGTTTCACAACATGTTTGGGTGCGGCCTGCACAGTTTTCTCGGTAGGTTGAGAACTACTGCTGCTTGCCACACTTGGTGAGGGCTTAACAGGTGTTGGGTTCACTGTCTTAGGGGTAAAATCTGCTTTCCTATTTGGACAGTGAGAAGCAACATGCCCTTTCTCGTGACATCTAAAGCAAGACATCTTATCCATGGACTTTTTGGTTGGTCCCTTAGATCTAGGTGTCTCACTGGTGTCTACATCCTTTGGTACATCTATTGTGTCTGTCTCTTCGACCTGGTCAGCCCATGAAATCTTCTGTTTTCCTGCAGGTGTTTCACTGGAGGAAGACACAAATTTCACTTTCTTGACCTTGACAGTAGAGTCAGTCACCTTAGGTGTACTTTCAACTGTAGGCTCAGGTGTCGGTTCAGGTAGGTCCTCTAAGTCTACTGAGTTGTCAGTTTTCTCCTGAGGCTGAGGCACATAGTTCGCATTGAACGGTGGAGGAATTTCGTGAAAACCTAGACCTACAGGCTTCTTAGACTGTCTTTGGGCATCTAAGACTTTTCCTAGGTTTAGGCTCGAATTCCTAAACTTTTCCAGCTTGCTATTTGCCTCTGCTACCTTAACCTTGGTCTCAGCTAGCTCTATGTCCTTATCTTTCAGACTTTTGGTCAAGGCCTCTACGTGCTCATACATAAGCTCTATCCTAACACACTGCTCACTCAGTTTGTCTTTTAGAACTATTACATCTTGAGCATCAGCCTTAAGCTTTTCTTTTAAATCTTGCTTTATATCATTTAGGCTAGCATTTTCAATTTTTAAATTTTCATTTTGAGCAGCTATGGTCTTATGTGAGTCTAAGACTAGATTTAACCTATCGTTAGAACTAACACATAAAGCACATAATTCACGAAATAGAGAAGAAGAAAGACTAACCTTAGAGTTATCAGATTCCACGTTGGCCATCTGAGCAGCAAACTCCAGCACATTCTGATCATTCGCCTTCTCTACCCACATCGGACTGCTGTCCCGTGTGGTCTGCTCATCCACATCACATCCAGTTTCAGTAACTTCAGCCATGAAGGCTCTAGCATTGGACTCAGGATGTGAACTCCAGTCATAGGTACCATCTAGCTGTCTGTCAGAAGTGACATTGGATATTAGACCCGCTAGATTGGCTTGACCAGAATTTGAACTCGGAAGGTATCTCTGTTGGGACTGATTTTGGTACTGTCCTTGATGCTGATTCTGTCCTTGGTATGATTCTACCTTCGGTCTTTGACACTCCCTGGCGAAATGTCCCAATCCCTGACAGTTGTAGCATTTGACCTTAGACTTATCAAATCCTATCCCTTTGTTGTTCATTTGCAGATTCCTCCCAGTTCTCTTAATGAATCTTTTAACCCTCTGGGTCACCATGGCCAGTTGCCACTTAAGATCCATTTCCTCTAAGTCATCAGGGTCGACCTGATCGTAATCTTCATCCCAAAGAGCCGGATCATTGATCTTCCCTTGAACACAATTTCCATAAGCCGCCACAAAGGAAGCAAGCAGATTTAAATGTTCTTCTGCGGACTTTGCGCTCATCGGCATCTTCGAATAACTCTGGCTGGTCGATGCCTGTTGGACTTGAGGTTGCGGTTCTTCCGATCTTCCTAACCCTAAGAACGCGCGATTCAGTGAGTCTTCGGACTCTGGTGGCGATGACGTTTCTCCGGTGAAAAACGCTGTAGCACTCTTCTGATCAGCTGTCACTGATGATTTAGATGTCTTTCCAAAATACATTGCCGGATTTTGGACTTGCTCGTAATCAGTCTCAGCCTTTATCATCTCGAAGTGATATGCCCTCAACGTTCCCACGATGTCATCCAGCGATTGAGCATAGTATTTGTCTTCATTAAGCTTAATCATTGCCACGTACATAGCCCATTTGGCTGGTAGGGCATCAAGAAGCTTGTTGTTCTTGTCAGTGTCCGAGTATTCAATGCCATGACTTTCAAGCTCTGTTATCAGATGATAGAACCTTGTGATAATATCATCTAACTGTTCATCCTTAAGAGCCTTGAAAATCGCAAACTGTTGGGTCAACAGCTCTGTACGCTTTCTACGTACCCGTGGATTACCCTCACACCTTTTCTGGAGAGACTCCCAAAGTTCTTTCGACGTCCTTTGAGTCCGAAATGTGTGCAAGATATCTTGAGGTAACGCCATACGGATAATGGAGAAAGCCTTGTTTTCAGCTTCAAATAGTTTCTTGTCATCCTCTTTCATCATCTGGTATGACAGAACCTTTTGACGGCCTTCAACCTCAGATACTGGTGGAATGTACCCTTCATCTATGCACACCCACATGCGCATATCGTTGAATCGTACAAAATCCGTAAATCTGTCCTTCCACCAGTAATAATCCTCAACTTTCATCAGCTTTGGCGGTGCATTTGCCTTCCCAACTTCGTGATCCATCTCAAGGAATTTCTGAAGGTTTGACATCTTTTCTGAAAGAATTTGAATTTGAACTTAATTAATTTAATTTGAAACTGATTTAGATTAACTTATTCGAATCTAGATAGATTCGAAACTAGTTAATATTAAATCTTTTGAGATTAAATTCGATTAAGTCTTAAAAGTCAATTAGATTCGAAATAATGTCAGATTCGAGGAACTCCTTAGATTCGAAGTTATATCAGATTCGAAGGACTCTATAGATTCGAAGACCCTTAGAATCGAAGGCACAGTAGAGTCGAATGACAGCAGATTCGAAACACTAGATCCGAAATAAACTCGACACTAAACTAGACTCGAGATCCTATTCGAATGACGCAACAGATTCGAAACAAAGTAGAATCGAAACACTCTGAAATTGACTCGAAAGGAGCGTATTTTGGTTAGACTCGAAAATAAAGTAAAACCCTAATTACCCCTATAGATTCGAGCGCCGCAAACTCGAAAAACGGCTAACACTTTGATTTTTTGACGTTTTATAGATTAAATCACTATTTTTCAAATGAAAAATAATGATATCGACTAAAAACGTGAAAAACGACAAAGTGTTTCCCGAATATGAATTTGCTAAGCTCAAAAACACGTTTTTGAGAGAAAAACCGTCCAACTAGCGTCAAGAAACCTAGAATGTATCTGATGAACACGAAGAACACCACGAACACTCCGTAGGCTCTGATACCACTTGAAAGGTCTAAGACTGCAAGATCTATCTAGACGCGGATCCGTGAACGAGTGCGGAATCCTCGTTGACGGTCAGACGGACAACTCTCAACCAACGGAAACACGGAGACTATTAGACGCTGAACGAACGACACACGAACGATCCTACGTACTAATTCTCTCCGAAACGGCACTCACCTAGCTGATAAACTCGAGATCGCCTCTTGCTTAATTCCTCACGAATTCTGCAAAAAGTCACTAATCATTCGAGTCTATCCCTAATTATAGACCCTGATTCGAGTTTGTTGTGGGCCAACCTCGAATCTGGCCTAAGGCCCATTCGAATCTGTCCATCTGACAGACTCGAATCTAGCCCATTCGAATCTAAGGATACATTCGAATCTATCACAGATTCGAATGTCTTCCTTTACCTATTCGAATCTAGCCAATACACTTAAACACTTAAGTGATGAAACTTATGTTTTAACTTATGCTTGAGTTAATCTTTGACCTTTATGTTTGAACTTCTTGTAATACGTTACATCAAGTTCAAACACACAATCAATAACAGACAAACACATATTAAACATATATATCAAAATACTTGTTAATACTCAGAATATTACCTAAACCATAATGCAGATCGATTAGACTGCTATCGTCACACAGGGTGTACCAACAATTACACTGACTTATCAGGATCATTGTGGTGTTGACTGACACACATTGACTTATTACTGCCGTAAAGCGTACTTGTACTGTGTAAGACCCTGTGGTGTCATTCCAGGGCATCCTTGCTAAGTAAACCACTGTGAATGATAGATTAATATTCAAACATTTATCGTCTTTGTATTCATATTTCAATGGCATGCTCTTGTTGTTCAAAATACATCATTTGGCACTCTCATACGATTCATTGTATTGATGTACACTCGTACTTGACATGTGACAAACATGTAGCCATCGTTCATTTGAAAATGCATCATTGTAATCATGTTCTAACATGATTACATATCAAAATCTGATGTAACCTGGGCTGGGGTTGATAGCAGGCCACTGTCGGGGACTGATCATCCCGCACACTCTTTCCGGCCAGGTTATGCAAATCCCCGATCAGCATATTTGAACTGCCAATCCATGCTTGCACTGCATGATGAACATTTGTTATGAGGCTTGCACTTCCTGTACTCACATTAGTTTGTTAAGAAATATATGTTGAATATGTAATTTGTTATCTCACTAAGACATAGCTTACCCGTTGAACTCAAATGTTTTCAGGCAAAGGAAAAGAAGTTGTTGGGCCTTCTTTAGAGGCTACTATCCATTTCTTTGGTGATATTTTAGAACCTACTTGGTAACATGATGATGACTGTAGCTTTGGGGTTGGGATTCAGCTTTGTAATAAGAAATGATGATGTAATAGTTAGATTACGACACTATAGTCTTATAACTCTTTTATGCTTTAGCGTTGATGTACTTAAAACACTTACTACACTCTGACACTTTAATTTGTATGCTAATATTGGGTTTGCATATTGATCCTGGAGTTTATCTAATGTTGCTTAAAAGAGGGATGTTTCATGTTACTAGTTGTTTCAACATCAATCACAACAGACAATTTAGACAAAGGCATTGTCAATTGTTGAGCAAAAGCAATAGATACAAATGATCGGTTGCCATCAGAGTCAAACAGAACTCATGACCACCTCCGGGTCTTCATTAGATTCTTGATCGTAATATTAGACATTCTTTGCTTTATAAGCATAATTCATCAGTGTCCAAAGTCCCTTTAAACTTTTTATATTTGATCAAACCACCATATTGTTAAGTATATTATCCTCATGAATTGTTATATCCCTTTTCCGACTTATTATAGCCCACATACATTTCTAAATTCACATCTCACATTGTATATTTCAAATCTCATATAAGATTAACACGTGTCATGTACTCTCATATCCCCATTTGTTTTCTCAATAATACTTGACTTACTTTTTCTTCTATTAAAAATTACATTTTCCAATATTAAAACAGCCTCTTTGAATCCAACTACATCAACATTCTCATGAACAGTTCGTATATTTTTGTTCTTAACCACAACCTTTTTAAGCTAAATAACAACACAATGTACCATGCAGTTTCTTTTAATAAAAGTTGATGCTACTTGCTTTATGATAACCAAGACTAGTTGTTATCAATCCCTCAAATATATCATATATGATATTAATACAATTAGTTCCAATTCTTTAATCCATTATGGTTAAACTTAAACTTTATTACAACTTCTATAATCATTTATAAATTCCAAGATATCTTAATATATTTTCCAATTCACAGCTTCGATATCCCCCTTGGAAATTCATTTAATACCTATTTATATGCTCGATTGTTCTCATTCGCAACATAAGTATACTTCATTAGTGAAAGAATTTAATATTACTCCAATTTATGTTAACTTCAAAATCATAGTACTTCAATAAGATAATACCTGTAGAAACTTTTGAAGTATTCTTCTGGTTTCTCAATCAAATTTTAAAAGTCATAATAGTAGTCTCTGGGATCTCATCTCCTTTGTTGAACCTTTTATTCTTAATTTCATCATGCAGAATTAGAACATGCTAATTTTTTTGTGGCAGTCTGCAAGTTCTGCTAAAATGGACCACTTTTCAACATTTATAACAAGCATCGGCCTTCTTTGAACTTTCATCATCCTCATGTCCCAATTGGTTGCAACATCGACAACGTATTTTAGAAATATTATACTTTCCACCGTGTCTTTCACCACATATATTACATCTATCACGTTTATTTGTCCTTGATATTGAATACGGTCCACTATGATCATATCCTCCATAATTTGTGATCCTTCTAATAACTCTTTCTTCGTGATCAACGTGAGGTACAACTTCAGACTCACCATATTGCCGAGAAAAAACAATAATTTGAATTGTTCCCAACTAAATGAAGTACTCAACTCTGATCCCAATTCTTTTTCTCAATATTTCCATCATTTCTTGGCTTGTCCAATAAAATGATCCTTAGACAAATATACTTTATACTCATCCTTGCAATTCACCTCCGTAAAAACCCATTCCATAATTGTAATCCATCTTTTCGATTTCTTAATTCTCAAAGATCCAGAAAATGTTGGTGGTTGCAAGTCCTTGAATGATTTACTTATATGGTCCATATAATATCTATCGATTCTGGTGTCATACTCAATTTTTCCTTGCCCTTGCCTTTGTCTTTGTGCTCCGCTTTATTTCCGAAATCTATGTCATCCATAATAGAATTCCCTTCATGTTCCCTCTTTTCTTTTCTTTTGACTTCCCTTCTTTTAGCTTTGGCCACATCTCGAGCCCGAAATTGTTCCTGAATCATTTTGTATTGTTCTGCCATCATTGATAACATCATTACCTCGTCTTTTGGGGTGTCATTCCTTCTCCAGACAGATTCTGAAATTTAAAACATATGACTTATTTAGTAATCATGTCATTTGTTTAAATACACCATTCATTGTCCCGTATGAAAGTCAATTTCCTATAATTACTAGATCATATCCTACAGATCATCACTTATATTCACAAAATGTCATCACCTATGTTTGAGACCAAGTTCCCACGGACACTTGAACCTCAAACTACTACTCTGATACCATTCGTTTTGACACCCTTGCCACAATAACCACCATTACATTACCTAGGATTAAACATCACACATAATACATTAATGATCTGAAATACTTAGTACATTACAGGAAACTAAAAATAATAAATTAAGTCAACACACCCTACGGTGCTAGAACGTTCCAGTTTAGCTTCTACATACTCAATGTTTATTACAAGCATTCCAAATAGTACAATAATGTCCCCATATTTCAGTTACTGAGTGATAGTAGAGATCTTCAAATACTTCAAAATAATGACCTAGCTAGAAGGTCCATCGGTGGATTTCCCTTTTCCTGAAAAATGTGAACACTCTGAGGGGTAAGCAAAGCTTAGTGAGTACAAAGATTACACATTCTACAAGTCATTATGCAGCCACTCAAGAGTAACGCTGGTGACACATGTCGTATACTATCTTCGTACACGAAGTACGGAACTGAGCCGCAACTCCTTCGAGCCAATGCTCGACATAACCCAACCATCCGACACAAAATATCATCATGGATGTTATAATGCTCTTCGGGACCTCAGAGTGATATGCTCCAGGTCATATGGCCTTGGTAACACCAGATTAACAGATGCAGCCCGCAAGCCCATCAAAAGATGCACAACAAAAAATACGGACATGCAACAATCAACAATGTGCATCAATATAAACGCAAGTTAGTAAACGAATAAAACAACATGCCTCAGTAGACAACAGCTAACATAATACAAATGTAGACATATGCAATCATAAGTACTCACAGTGGGTGTGATTAATTAACTTCAAATTATTATTTCTCTTCGGAAGTTCAACCAGAATCACAAAGTACCTCACTATGTGTTTAACAACACCACAATGGGCCTGTTACATTTCATAGGAAACATACCATCAATGTATGTTCATAGTAGTTTTCATCAAATCTTCACAAATTAAAGTACTAAATCTTCGGATTCGTCATCCGAAATTCATGTTTAAAACCCAATGTTTGGATCGTCATTATGTATAAAGAACCCATCATTAAACGTCTAATTATAGTACAAAAGTTATCTCAAAAATGGTGAAAACCTCAAGATAACAGAAACTTATAAAAATCAACAAGTCTTACCTTTCTGTTCGATTTAATGGACGATTTTTGTTTATGAGCCTTCTAGAGACTTCAATTGATGATTTCTAACAAAAATAACATAGATGCAACAACATTTCATCAGATTCAAAATCCGAATTTTACATTTCAAGTTCTTTCAAAGCTCCCAACTTAAGAAATCACTTATCTTACCTTAATTCCATGTGATTCTTGATAATCCAACCTTAAACCACGAATTTCTCTTCAAAAATTTTGAATTCCAGCAGAGATTTTAGATAGAGTGAGAGCTTGTGTGTGTGTGTTTTGAAGGTGAAGTAATGAAATGAGTAAAAGAAAGACTTCAAAAGTCTTATATTCATACTTTTGGCTTTTGGCACAATTAGCCCTTCCACTTATCTGATTTTCTTTAAATAAAGTTTCAATCTGTATTTTATCATCACTAACACTTATATATCATCATACTAAATTAATAACTTGAACTTCTAAAATTTATTAATTACTTAAAATAGCAACCAGCTTTTAAATTTCCGAATACAAAATTTTCATACATAATCCAACTTGATTACATTAAATACAAAGTTTAAACTAATTATCCTCGATTACGATAATTTAATTCTTAGGATGTTACACATTCAAATTAGTTATAAAAAATTCAAAACAAACTAAAATCTAATTCTAATTCTATCGATTACACGAACCGAACGTCACTAAAAATACTATATACTACAAGTAGTTAGTAACTATGTTAATAAAATAACATTTACACATGTATTACCACGAACTTGAATATGGTTACATATATGAATATTTGATAAACAATTTGAGAATTTAAATGTTTAATAACCATATGTTACTTTTTCCCAAACTATATTCAAAAAATTGGATAATTGGTTTTGATTGTTCATGTTCATAAAACCATATAATTTTCAAAAATTTCAAAAATCTGAATAAAGTTATACTAACAATTGTTGTTATCTTATTCTTTATTATTGTTCTCTCTCTGTATTATTTATATGGAAGCAATCTCAATCCACAATAATGTGGTAAATTTTATAACTCTTCAAAGGGTATCAGCCTAACCCTATGATCCTCTTTTCCTACCTTGTTTTTTTCCTCTCCCAATCTCTTCTTCATGGCTGTTGCTGGTGATAAATGTGATTCTCCCCTTCCTCTTTCCACTCTCTTTCATCTGATCTTCATCTCTGCAAACTATCTATTATGGTGCAATCTGATTCTTCCATTGCTTTCTTATCAACAATTAGTCGGCCATGTTGATGGATCGCTTATCCCACCACCCTTTACTATCACTATTGATGACAAATCTTCCCCTAACCCTGCGTTTCTTTCATGGCAGGAAGCTGACCAACGTACTCTTCTTATTCTCCAGTCTTCTATTTCTAAAGAAGCCATGGCTAAAACTCTCGGTCTTAACATTGCTCGAGATGTGTGTCTTGAAAATGCCTACAGTCATGATTCTATGGAACGAATTCAAAATCTTCGATACTCTCTGTGATAGTTTTAAAAAGGCACAATGTCGGTCTCTGATTATGGTCGAAAATTTAAGTCTATCTGTGATCAACTTGCCACCATCGGCCATCCTGTTGACGACGTTGACAAAACTCATTGGTTTTTATGCGGACTTGGTCCATCCTTTGAGACTTTTTCTACTGCTCAACGCCCCAATAAGCCACACCCTTCTTTCCATGATCTTCTTTCACAAGCTGAAGGCCATGATCTTTTTCTTCAGTCTTTGTATGGAACCTATGCACCTCAGACCGCCTTTCTTGCTGATAAGACTTCTGTCTCCTTTAATTCTGCTAGTCGCGGCTCCTCCTCTAGTCACCGAAGTCGTTATTCTAATGAACGTGGTGGTTTTACGGGTGTTCGTGGTCGTGGTCGTCGACCACCCATTGTCAATTATGCCGGAAAGACGGCCATTATGCGCCTCAATGTCCAGATCTCGCTTCCTTTGCCACACGTACACCTACTCTTGATGCAAATCTTGCTACTGCTTTCCACTGTAGTTGTGATGTTACTGATAATTCCTTCCACCCTTGACTCAACCAAACCCTATTCAGTTACTGATCATGTTACTTTTGGCAATAGTTGTTCCTTTCCTATTTCGCATGTCGGCAACTCTTCATTTTCAAAATATCTTCATCTTCTTGATGTTCTTGTTGTTCCGCACATTACGAAAATTTTCCTGTCAATAAGCAAAGTAACACATGATCATCCCGTTGATTTTCTTTTTTCTGATTGTTTTTTTGCTACTCAGCATCGTCTAACCAAGACCATTCTAGATGGAGGATGTGTTGATCGTGGGCTTTACATTCTCGAGCATGGGCAAAAAGCACTCTTCGCAAGTCTTTCTACCAATAAACTTAAAACCTCTTTTGAAGTCTGGCGTACTGGCTTAGGCCATTGTTCTGTTGGGAAAGGGATCGATGATAATGAAAGATTTGCACCGGATCAGATAATCAAAACTTATTCTTTATTAACATAATATTAGAATTCACATTTTACAAAGTTTCGATTAAGGTTTCTATTTATAATCGTCTAAGAGGTGTGATGAATAGTCGCAACTCTTCATGAAACCTTTTCGTAAGGTTGTGTCTTTTGTGAAGAGACACACCTCTTCGGTTTATCTTCATGCTAATATTGGCCCTTATACTTTCTATAATTACAATAATGAATAAAATATCTAAACTATTTACATAATTAGTCTAACAATCAATATTAATCTATCATTCTCCCCCTTAATCTTGATTGTTTCTTGATAAGTCTTCAGTTCCAAGTAGTTGCCTCATTGTGATAAACTTAATTCTTGGTAGTGCTTTAGTAAGTATGTTGGCTCTTTATTTTTCTCTGCTGATGTGCTCGACAATCAAATCTTCTCTTTCAACACAATCTCTGATGAAGTGGTACTTGGTGTCAATTTGTTTACTTCTTCCATGAAATACTGGGTTCTTTATTAAGACTAACGCTGACTTGTTATCAACATATACCTGGATTTTTTTGTTCTTCAATATTTGTATTCTTGTTGAGTAATCTCTTTAGCCATATTGATTGAGTTGCTGCTGCTATTGCTGCCATAAACTCTGACTCGCATGATGATAATGTTACTGTTCCTCGTTTCTGAGTACTCCAGCTGATTGGTGAGTTTCCAAAGTAAAAAACTATTCTTGTTGTACCTTTTCCTTCCTGTGTATAAATGTAAAAATTGCTGTCACTATAACCTTCTATGTTGTTTCCTCCTTTGAATCCATAAGTTATTCCATGATCTTTAGTTCCTTTGATGTACCTTAATATTTGTTTAATAGCTTTCATATGTTGCTCCTGAGGTTCTTGCATAAAAAGACTAAGTAATCCAACTAAGTAACTTAGGTCGGGTCTAGTATGCAGTACATATCGTAAACATCCAATTATGCTTCGATATTCTATGGCATCTACATACGTTCCTTATGAAAGTTTTGTCAGTTTAAGTCCTCATTCCATAGGTATTTTTGCATCATTGCAGTCAAGCATACCTGCATCTTTGAGAATCTTATTTGCGTAGCCTGTTTGTTTTATTGAACTCTATCCATAAATTTGCATGACTTCATTTTTCTGAGATAGTAGGCTAATAGGTCGAGATCACTCATCTCAAACTTATCCTTCATTTGATCCTTGAATAGATCAATTTCCTCTCTTGGTGTTCTAGTGATTATCAGGTCATCTACATATACTCCTATTAATAATGTTGATGACTTGGTTGTTCTTGTGTATACAACTTGTTTTAATGCACACTTGCTAAAATCTAATTTTTTCAGGGTCTTATCTAATTTTGTGTACCATGCTCGTGGTGCTTGTCTAACACCATATAGAGCTTTAGTGAGTTTATAAACTTGCCTTCATGTTTTGGCTGTATAAATCCTTCTGGTTCTGAGACATATATTTCTTCTTGTATGTCTAAATGGTGTACTTCCCATTTATTGTAAGCTGTCTGTGCTAATATTAGGCATATTATTTCAATTCTAGCTACAGGTGCAAAGACTTCATCAAAGTCCATGCCATGTTCCTGTATGTATCCTTTTGCTACTAATCTTGCCTTGTGTTTAACTATTTCTCCATTGGCATTGCGCTTTGTCTTAAATACCCACTTTAAACCTATCGCCTTATGATTTCTAGGTAAAGTGATTAACCTCCATGTATTGTTTTTGGTGATAGAATCAATTTCTGCCTTCATAGCTTCAATCCATTTTTTATCCATAGCTGCTTCCTTGTAGTTTCTAGGTACATCTTCAACTAATATTAATCGTTCGTATATTTCACTTAAATATTTGTATCCTCTTTTAGGTACATGATTAATTCTAGAGTCTGAAGATGAATCTGTATATCGGCTATGTATAGTTTTATTAGTTTGTTGAGGGGTGTAAGTCTCATTACTTGTATCTGGTGAATGTGATCATGGTGAGTTGGTTGATGAGGTTGTTACATTGTGAGTGTGAGGGATATATTCTATTTGAACTTCTGGTTCTATGCTTTGTCGGGTTTCAACAGTAAAATCACTCCACTCGGGTTCTTCTAGATCAAATTCCTTTGTGTATTCCTCTCAATTCCATGTTTCGTCTTCTTTAAACTTTACATCTTGACTTACACAAATTTTCTTTGTTTCTGGATTAAATAAGCGATATGCTTTTGATCCAGGTTCTGTTCCAAGGTATATCATATGTATACTTTTATAATCTAAGTTAGTTAAGTGTTGAGAAGGTACTTTTGCATATGTTATGCAACCAAAGATCCTAAGGTGAGCTAGGTCTGATTTTCTTCCCTTTAAAGCTTCATATGGAGTAATATCTTCTAAAGATTTAGTAGCTGTACAATTTAGTATATATATGGCATGTCTAACTACTTCTGCCCAAAAATTCTGGGGCATGTTTGTTGATTTCATCATACATCTTGTTGTTGAAAGTATAGTTCTATTTTTACGTTCAACAACTTCATTTTGTTGTGGTGAGTATGGTGCTAATAATTGTCTTAGTATGCCATTATCTTTGCAATATTTTAAGAAATCACTTGAAGTGAGTTCTCCTCCTTTATCTGTTCTAAATATTTTCATTAGGTTCTATATTCATTTTCTACCCTTGATTTGAATTCCTTAAAGAATTCAAGCGCTTCATCATTTGAACTTAGAAAATATTCCCACATATATCTTGAGTAGTCAGCTACTAGTAAAAATATGTATCTCTTTCGTGATGGTGTGTAGGTGGTGTTATAGGACCACACAAATCACCATAGACTAACTCCAATGGTAAATCTGATATTGTCAGGATTTGTTATGGGAATGGAGTTCTGCAATGTTTTCCTTTCAAGCATATATCACGTATAATTGTAGTATTTCTAATATTGTGTATTCCTTGAACTAAATTATTTGATGCCATTGACTTTAGAGAGTTAAAGTTCAAGTGGCCTAACATTGCATGCCAAAGTCGTGCTTCATCTTGTAAGTTGCTTAATAAGCATACAGGCTTTCCTAATCTTGTAGGAGATTGTCATTTTATCTTTCTTAGTATCTTCTTGAGTTGTTGCTTGTGGTTCAATCATTTCCCACAAGTCATTTGCTTATAATATTGCTTCCATTTTAATTGCCCACATGGTATAATTTGTTGTCTTTAACATAGAACTGGTAAAGTGAGATTACTATCCCTATCCTCTTTACATTATTTCTATAACTTTCTTGTCCTACTTTGTCACCCATTTTACTATTATCAAAATTTGTTTCATTCTTTTATGGAATTTCATAATTTCTATTATAAAATTCTTTCTATACAATAATTTAGGCTTTTAAGTTTAAATTTTCTGGTTTCAGTTTTAGGCTTATTCCTTAAGACTAAAACTATATGACTCTGTACCTGTTTTTCCTATTTGGTTCAAAATTATAATTGGCCGGTTATAAAAATGAACTTAAAATAAAATTTTGTCACAAATTCAAACAATAAATCACAGAATTTAATTTTAAGAAAAAAACTAGAAACTTTAAAAATAAAATTTATATCAAAGAGTAGTAATATTTTGCGCGTCAAATTTTATAAGTATCACTTTTTAAAACTTTATAAGTTACATTATAAAATTTTAAAACCAATAATAAACTATTATGTTATAATTTGTTTTCTGAAACCTATATTTATTATAAGTTACATTATAATAAAAATTAAATCTAATGGTTTTTTTATCTAGTTTTATTTTCTAAAAATGAAAAATAAAACAACTAATATCTAACCTTTTGTGTTTGGGCTTGTATTTGTTTGGATCCGGTTTTGGATCTTGAATGCAATTGTTCACGGGCTGGGCTTCCTTCTTTACCTTGACCCTCGCTTTTCCTGAATGCTTCCCTTGAAACGTTTCTTAGTGAACGTTGGGGGCTTCCTTTCAAACGGTGTGTGTCTCTTTTGTAAATCGACGCTTTGTTCCTCAATCGCTGCTTATGCGTTAAGCGTTGTAACCCTTTGGATTAAGCGATGCAACTTTTCTTCTAAAACCGTTGGGGTTTTGAAACGATGGCTATGGTTTTCGTATTTGTTGCGATCGGTATTTCTGATTTGGTAGCAAATCGTAAAAACCCTAACTGTTTCCTATGAATCTTCATGTCAATCATTGGTTGTGAATTCTATGGTGGCTAATGGCGGTTTTATGCTGATGTCGATTTACGGTGGCGATTAGCTACAGCCGGTTTATGAGGATTCTGTTCGTGGGGTTACTCCTGCGGCGGTGACATAATGTCTCTGGGTTTCCTACGGTGATGCCTTCTGAAATTAGGTACTATCTTTCTGATTTTGGGTTTTCTATTGATGCTATCTGATTTCTAGGGTCTGCTATATGAACTTGCGATAGGGGTTTTTCTGCTTTTCTGAATTTGGTAAAATTTTGGGTCGAATCTGTTGGGGTTTTGCCTCGGTACTGTTGGGATTTGTTTACTGGTTTGGAATTTCTATTATGCTCTTTTTTAGGAATCGGGGCCGGTTGAAGGTAGAACTTTCTGTTCGGCCTCCTAAGTATCGATGATGATTTTGAATCACCTTCTGGTGTAATTCGTAGATTGCTAATGAAATGGTATCGGTAATGATGAGATTGGTTTGATTAAACCTAAACCTCTGATACTGAATGTTGGGAAAGGGATTGATGATAATGATAGATTTGCATAGGATCAGATAATCAAAACTTAATCTTTATTAACATAGTCTTAGAATTCACACTTTTCAAAGTTTCGATTAAGGTTTCTATTTATAATCGTCTAAGAGGTGCGATGAATAGTCGCAACTCTTCATGAAACCTTTTCGTAAGGTTGTGTCTTTTGTGAACCTCTTCAGTTTATCTACGTGCTAATATAGGCCCTTATACTTTCTATAATCACATTAATTAATACAATATCTAAACTATTTACATAATTAGTCTAAAAATCAATATTAACCTATCAGCTTCATTTGATGTTATTTCTTTTTTATCTAATTTAGGTGTTTTGTCGGTTTCTTTGCTTTTGCCGAAACCGAATATTTGTTCTTTTTGTCAAATGTCTAAGAGTAAATGTTTGCCTTTTGATTTAAATACCAAACGTTCTTCGCATATGCTAGATTTAAGTCATTGTGCTTTATGATGACCGTCTCCAGTGACTTCCACCAAAGGCTTTCGCTATTATAATAAATTTATTGACGATTTTTCTCGTTTCACTTGGTTTTATCCTCTTAAGAAAAAATGAGAAGTCTTTGTTGTGTTTCCCGTTGATAAGTCTATAATTTATATGGTTTTTGAGTCATTTTATGATCATTTTATGCACCGATACTTCGTAAAAACCATATTATTACTCCAAGTTTGTATTTCAGGGCCAAAATGATAAAAAGAAGCAATCCGAGAGAATTCATAGCAAATTGGACTGAGGGGGCGCAGGCCTGCGCTGCCCTGCGCTCCACACAGCGCCACACCTGTCCAGATACGTTCCAGCACACGCCAGCTAAACCCTAGCCGCATCCGGGGGGGGGGGGGGGGGGGGGGGGCGCAGGCCTGCGCTGGTGCGGCGCCAATCCACGTTGTTCAGCCCTGGAAACCCTAATCTCGAATCTCTATAAATAGTGGAAGAGGGGCAGCTTTGGAGAAGGGTCCCAACGTGTGTGCAAGTGTGCCGAAGCTCTGCCGGAGTGGATCTACGATACGGGAACGAAGACGGTGGTTCGCAAGCTATCCTATGGCTCAGATCCGTGAGGGTGACGAGCATACGATGAGCGGCTAATCCCATTAGCCTTTTGCGGAGGATCTACTGCTAAGTTTACTTTACTTTAATTTCTTATGTTTTGATGTATTCGTATTAAGCTAGATTTATTATGTGTATGCAAATGATAAACATTTGGCTATGATTATGTGCTGCGATTGGTAAAAGCAAGATAGTTTATAGTGGTGTTATTATTCGTGCCGAGTCCATTAGTTTAGGGATTAAGTCGAGTATTTATGTTGCATACGCTATGCCGAGAGTTATTGGTTAAAACACATTTGATTAATTTAGTCGCGCAATTGATTATGTCTATGTGATCATTGTATGAAATTATAGTGAGTAATACTTATGTCGTGGTGATTCTGTGAATGGTTATTCGTATCTTGATTGTTATCTTCTTCGTTAGTTACTTCGTTCTTAATTTTAGTTACAAGCAACAACAATTCATTACTCTAAACAACTCATTCAAATCCACGATTTCACAATTTAAATGCTACCTATTACTATAAAGCGAATAACCTAATCCTAATTACGACCACACTCCCTGTGAATTCGACCCTTACTTATCTATCTAATTAGTGGATTTAAGGTTTAAATCGGCGGGTCACAACGACGGCCCGTCTGAATTTTGGCGCCGTTGCCGGGGAGTGTAACGGTAGTTTAGGTTTAAAGTTAGTTTGTTTCCTTAGTTTTAAGTAATTAGTTTTAAGTTCCTTTCGTTGGTTAATTTTAGTCTTTAATATTAATCTTTATTTTATAATTATTAAAAATCAAATAAAAAAATTTTAAAATTCAAAAAGGTAATTGTAGTCCTCTACATTACCACCCTAAAATATTAGTTTAATTAAGTCTTTAATCTTTAGTAATATTTTATTTAGTGTATGCGCACACGTCGATCGGCTAAAGGATTGCCGCTACAATTCAAACCCGAAATCTAAAAAGTAGCGAGATCGAACTGAAAGACTGTCAGGATTCAAAATCAACAATCAAATACGGAGAATTTAAACGCACAAGAGGAAGAAATTCCCGATTCAGAGACCTCTAATTTAGAAAGCCCACCGACTTCGCCACGAAATCGTGATCAAGAAGAACCCGAGCGCATAGCCGATAATATGGGTGATCAACCGAGACGTATGGTTGAGTCGCATTACCGTCCAGGTGATGTGCCCGATTCGTCTCCAATTGGTTACCCCGAAAACGAGAACGAACCCGAAGTTCGTCCTCAATTATTCCAAATTCTTCCGATCTTTCGAGGGATGCCAAGTGAGGAACCCTATGAACATCTAGCTGAGTTCACAGCTATTTGTAAAGCAAACCATGTTCGAGGTATAACCACCGATGGTTTAAAAGTTCGATTATTTCCTTTTTCTTTAAAAGAGAAAGCAAAGAATTGGTTCGTATCCTTACCAACTAACAACATTACAACATGGGACAAAATGAAATGAGAATTCCTTAATGAATATTACCACATTAGTAAAACAACCGAAAAAACAAAGGAAATTAGCGGATTTAAACAAAAACCGGGCGAACAATTCTACGAAGCGTTCGATCGTATGAACAAATTATTAAGAGCGTGTCCACACCGCGAAGTACCCAAATGGATGCTTATCAAAACATTCTTTGATGGTGTGAGTCAAGAAAGTCGTAATATGATAATAGCTGCCATAGGAGGCACATTTTTAGGTAAAGAAGATGATGAAGCCTGGGAGTTGCTTAATCAACTCGGCAAGGGTCTTAAAGTCCAAGCTGGTTTTGAAAATAGTATAGGAGTTCAAGTTATGGACATAGATAATGCCTGGAAACATGAGGTTAAAACTGAAATTTCAGAATTAGGAAAGAAAATGGACCAATTAATGAAGGGTTTTTCAAACCCTAGTGTATCAATTAATTGTGTTACGTGCGGAGATCCATCGCATCATTCAGAAGCATGCCCTCAAGTGCAATCCACTGAGGAATTGGCTAATGAAGTTTACAGATTTAGAGCTCATCGAGAAAGGGATAATCCATTTTCGAAAATGTACAATCCGGGATGGAGAAACCATCCCAACTTTCGATGGAAAAATGATCAACCTACCGATCATCAATCCAAACCAAGATATGAACCACCAAAGTGAGAATATCAATATGGTTCAACTTCAGCAGCTAATGATGAGTGATATTATAAGTCAAATCATCGTGATCAACCACAATTTCAAGTAGAATCAAATATGACTTCTACGCATTTCAAAAAATATGCTGAATTTATGAAACAGCAATCAGTTATCAGTACTAATACCATGGAGATGTTAACCCGTCAAATGGGTCAGATAGTTGAGTCGCTTACTAGGCGTGAGGAGGGGAAGCTTCCTAGCAATACTGTCCCAAATCCTTCACACGCCCATCATCATAACAAAGATAAGAAACATGAAATAACGAAGTTAATGAAATAGCTAAGATAGCCACATTAAGGAGTGGAAGAGAGGTAGATAATAAAATAGAGATGCCTAAAGAGAAAGAGGCAGAAGAAGATACCTACACTGAAGTCCTGTATGAGGAGAAAGAGGATCCTGAGAAGAAAGATATTCCTAAGACGGTTTATTTTAAGGAGCCAATTAAAGCAGATATTCCAACACCCAAAGTTGGGGAGGCGGATAAGAGTCAGGATACTTCAATTCATCCTCCTTATCCTGCTGCTTTAGAAAATCCAAAATCTTCTCCATACGGCAAAAGAGGCCCACAACTAGAGGATCTTTGGGATTTATTTAATCAAGTAAAGATCAATATTCCTCTGATTAAGGCTATTCAACAGGTTCCATCTTATGCCAAGTTTTTAAAAGATCTCTGTACTCAGAAAAGAAAGTATAAGGTCTCGCTCCCAAAGCAGATCAATCTAACTGAATTGTTGAGTGTAGTAGTTTCTAGTTCTCTACCTCCTAAGCTGAAAGATCCTGGATCACCATTGATTCCAGTGACAATAGGAAATGTACAGATTAAGAAGGCATTGCTTGATCTTGGAGCTAGTGTTAAAATTTTACCTGGAAACTTGTTTGATAAACATGATCTAGGTCAGTTACACACAACTGATATTATCTTATAACTGGCAGATCGGTCAACCAAGTGCCCAAGAGGTATTTTATCAGATGTCATAGTAAAGGTTGAAGATTTTTACTATCCAGTTGACTTCCTAGTATTGGATACCGAAAGTTCAATGGGAGATAATCAACCGGCTATTATCCTAGGTAGACCTTTCTTAGCCACAAATAATGCACAAATTAATTGTTGGACAGGAGCAGTGGATATTGCCTCTGGTAATAAGAAATTAAGACTGAATGTCTTTAATGCTTCAAGTGTTTCTGCTATTGATTCAGAATGTTATCTTATAGACATGATGGATGAACTTGCGCACCAGCATAGTTCGTTAATCAACACCAGAGATGCTACTGAGTTATTCTTTGCTGAGAGAGAATTAACCAAGTTAAATCATACTGAGTGTAATGAGTTAGAAGTAGTCATGGAATCCACATTGGAGTCAAAACAACCAACGTGGACCCATAGGACTGAAAAATTACCGACTGATTTACCAAAGTCAGCCAAACCTTCAATAGAACAACCACCTGTTCTAGAATTGAAGGAGCTACCATCGCATCTGAAATATGCTTTTCTAGGTCAGAATGACACGTTGCCTGTCATAATTTCATCAGATCTGACTGAAGACCAAGAGAAAGCTCTACTGGAAGTGTTAGTCAAATATAAAGAAGCAATAGGGTGGACGATAGCTGACTTAAAAGGAGTCAGTCCCACTTTGTGTATGCACCGAATCATTACTGATCCAGAAGCTAAACCAGCTCGGGATGCACAAAGGAGGTTGAATCCTAATTTTAGAGAGGTAGTTAAGAATGAAGTATTAAAATGGTTGGATGCATATCCTATATCTGATAGTAAATGGGTAAGTCCAACCCAAATTGTGCCCAAGAATTCAGGAATTACAGTAATTAATACTGAAGATTGAGAGAAGATAACTACTCGACCTGTAACTGGGTGGAGAGTTTGTAAAGATTACAGAAAACTTAATGCTGCTACTTCTAAAGATCATTTTCCGCTACCATTTATAGATCAAATAGTGAAAAAATTAGCAGGACAGAAGTTTTACTATTTCCAGGATGGATATTCCGGTTATAATCAAATTCCAATCCATCTAGAAGATCAAGAGAAAACCACATTTACTTGTCCCTATGGCACCTTTGCCTACCGAAGGATGCGGTTTGGACTATGTAACACGCCCGCCACAATTCAGCGATGTACGATGGCTATCTGTTAGGCACAAAAAGGCCTCAGTCAAACCTGTTCTGCATCTAAGGGGGAGATTCGTAATCAAACCTGTTGATGTAGATGAAAAGTATAATTTAAGGCCTGTTTATGCCTTAATGAAACCTGTAAAGTGATTTGCAATATCAGTTAAAGCTGTTCTATGTGTTGCATGTGTTGCAACAAAGGCAGTTTGCCCAAGCTGTTCAGTCTGCTGAACAGGCTGGACATAAACTGTCTACGCTGCTCTACACTGGTGAGCAGCTTGGGCATTTTACAAGTGTTCTGTTCTTTGTGAACAGTCCCTGTTCTTTGTGAACAGGCTAAAACACTTTATGGAATATGTTTCCAAGTCATCATGTAATGTTTTTGGCTACAAGATCAGTTTACAAAGTCGAAGACAAAGTGGAAAACAAAACTGCTCAGCCTGCCCAAGCTGTTCTGTCACATGAAGACAAAAGGATATTTGAAAAAAGGGTGATAGACCTTTTCTTATATCAAAATTGGCCTTAACAAAGGAAGAAAGACGCAAAGTTGACATTCCTTATTTAGTTAAAGCTTATGCAACAGTAGGCAAAGAGAAAAGACAAAAGTTCTGCAACATGAAGGCATGTCTGCTTTTCAGAATGTGCAGAAAAGTTATGTTGTCTTTTCAACAAAGCATTCCACCTTTTTCCTTTGGTCAAATGAAGAAGCTTCACTTAGATCCTCTAAGTGAGTATAAAAGGAAACTTCCAGGAATTAAAAGATAAAGCAGAAAGCTAAGTGCTGAGCCAAGAGTGTGAAATCAGAATGTGCATTAAAGTGTGTCTTTTCATGCATGCAAGTCTGCTTGAATTAAAAAGTGCTTTATGCTTAAGCTGTTCTTATTCAAGCTCTCCTTCTGAGTCTTGTAAACACAGTGAGTGAATCTTAGTGAGTGTATTCATTGTAACTAGTTTAAGTCTGTCTTAGACTAGTTAACATACTGTTGTATCTGTCATCTCAGCTTGAACATTTCCGCAGTCAAGCTTGTTTGTAATTAACAATTGTTGATAATACATACAAACATTGAGAAAATACTGTGTAGTTTTTAAATTGTTGTATTCACCCACCCTCTACAACTTAAGGCTATATACTTGGGAAACCTCTCGGGACCTACAACTGGTATCAGAGCCAGGTTAGAGTGTGTGTCATCTCTAGATCTCTCATACTCCAAAGTTTCCATGGACAACAGTGCTGCAAATTCCTCATACTATGACAATGGGTCAATGGGCAAACCTCCAAAGTTTAATCATCAAAACTTCTCTGGCTGGAAGTGCAGAATGATGCTCTATTTAGAGAATCTAGATGTACAACTACCAGAGATAGTAATGGAGGGTCCTTATGTGCCAACCTCTGTTACCACTATAACTCCAGCGGTTGAAGGAGCTGCTCCTGAAATCAGAACCTTTGAGAAAGCAAAAGCTCAATGGTCTGATGAAGACAAAAGATTGGTGGCTCTGGATGCAAAGCCCAGGAATAACCTGGTTATCTCTCTGCCTGATGATGTGTTCAAACAGGTTGAGAAGATAAAGACTGCAAAGGAGATGTGGGATACTTTGTGTACCGTCTATGATGGACCCATAATCACACTGGATAACAGGATTAACAATCTTGTTAGACAGTATGAACTCTTCTTTGCAAAACCAAAGGAGACTCTCACAGAAACCTACACCAGGTTTACAACTCTTATTAATGATCTCAAAGCTGTTGGGATCACCAAGGACAGCCTGACTCTGGTGAACAAATTCTTAGACATCCTTCCTGAAGAATGGAATTATTTTTCTACAATCTTAAGAAATTCAGGTAGCATCAGAAGTATGGATCTTGTCAACCTATATGGATCCTTACTGAATGATGAGCAGTCAAGGCAACAAAAGAGAAATGCTTTGGAAATGTCTAAGAGAGGTGCAACCTTTGTGGCCAGTGTGAGACAGCCTGTAAGTCAGGTGAGTGATGTGTTCACTCAACCTGATCAACAAACTGATGATAAGGAGGAAGTGTCTGATGAGGAAGATAATGCAGATCTTGCTGAACTGGAGGATGAGCAAATGATAGTCATGCTTGTCAAAAGGTTCAACAAGAAAAGGTTTGGAAGAAACATGCTGCAGGGAAGTTCAAGTGCTGTCAAAAAGAAGGCATTTGATAAGTACAAAGTTGAGTGCTTCAAATGTGGCAAACCTGGCTATATAGCTGCTGACTGTGTGTCAAAAGTTGTTGGTCAGTCATCCAAACCACACAAGACAAACAGGGATGATGGCTATAGAGTTAAGTACCTTATGGCCATGGCTAAGCTGAGAAAATTGGAAAACTCAGTGGTTTCCAACCGGCAAAAGGGACTCATGGCAGAGACTTGTGACTGGGAGGAGTATGATTCATCATCAGAAGAAGAAGACAATCAATGTCTGATGGCCAACACTGATGTCCCATCAACAAGCAACTTCAAACAAGACTTGGCTGAAGCTGAAGCTTTCAGCAGCTTGGAGAACTGGAATCCTACAATGATGTATAAGGTACAAAATTTTATGGCTTACAGTTCTGAAGAAAAAGTTAAAATGTTTGAATACATGCTTGTTGATCTGAAAGCTGCTATTGAGAAGCATACTATTTTATTATCTGAGATCTCTATGCTTAAAGCTGATCTTGAAACAAAATCCAGTAAACTTGACAGTTTTCATAAGTTGGAAACTGAGATTGATGAATTGAAACACATTAACTCTATTTTACTGGAAGAAAAGAGAGAAACAGATATAAAACATGCCAAGCTTCAAAAGATAGTTGCCTCTTGGTGCCAATCTGCACAAAAAGTCAGCCATTGTATAAGTCAGCAGATCCGTGCACAAATCCAAGCCTATCTTGGAGGGGATCTTGACACAGCAGCTTCCATTGTTGAGGTTAATAATCTGAAAAAGGACTTATCCACTCTTGGTGAGCTTCCAAACACTTTCATTCAAAAAGTGAATGGCAAACTAATCTCAACAAACAAGTTTGTCAGGCCTCAAAATACTGACAGCTCGTGTGAACCTAACTCAAAAGCTGATGATGGAATATGTTCTTCATCAAATCAGCCTGCTAAGTGCTCGCTGATTCACACAAGCAAAAGAAAGGAAAACATGTCCAAACTGCAGCTGTGAACACCAAGCCTGTTGACAAAACAAGCTCTGGGTCTAAAGCTGATGGTAAAAGACATGCTAATCCTTTTGATGCTGAACATTTTGAAAATAAGTTTTCAAAAGGTAAGCAATCTGCTTTCAACAGGGGTAAGTCTCATGTTGAAAGCAAACCTGCTGTGATTTCAAATAAGTTTTTAAATCATAGTGGTAAACTGGTCTTAAATGAAAATAAGTCTTTTAAAACCAAGAATAATGATTATGCTGATAGGCAGCATAAATCACACCTCAGTAAGGGCAAAGGCAAAGCCATTGCTCAGCCTGAGAAATTTGGGAATAAGTTTCCCAAACCTGTGGAAGTTCAAAAGCAAATTAAGCTTCCTATCTTTGTCATCTGTCCTCCTAAAAAGAGGAAAGAAAAGACAGGCAAAGCTGTTGCTGTTGAACCCTCCACTCAAGCTGTTGATTCATCAAATAGTAATAAGTTTGCTAAACCTGCTGATAGAATCAACAAAAATAATTCAGAATGTGTTTCTGAAAGGTCTTCTTCCAAAAATGCTAAAAGGAGAAAATGCTATAAATGTGGAATGAAGACACATCTGGCCAAAGACTGTCCTGAAACTGAGGACATGAGGCCTGTTGACTCTGATGGTTCCCTCATTGCTAACAGAAGCAGTGTTGGAAATATCTCAGTCAATGAGAGTGGTATCCAAACTGATACCATTCAAATAGGGAATATTAGTTTTGATATTACAAGCTCATCAACAAATGTTAGTAGGAGAACTCATCTCTGTGATGAGGTCCCCTAAAAATGACTAATATTCTTCTTGTCACTCTGCAGGAAAAACAACCATCCCAGGTTTGGTACTTGGACAGTGGCTGCTCAGGGCACATGACAGGTTGTAAAGACCTGCTGAGTGATCCCAGGCCTGAAAAAGAGCCAAAAGTCACCTTTGGTGACAATGTACAGGGATCCACTGAGGGATATGGAACTTTTAAAGCTGGTGTTGCAGTGTTCAAAAGAGTAGCCTATGTGGTTGGACTAAAACATAACCTTGTTAGCATAAGCCAACAGTGTGATGCTGGATACAAGGTTAACTTTGATGAGCACCTGGGTTACATATTGGATTCCCAAGGCAAAGTTGTGTTGTGTGCTCAACGGAAGAAAGGTGTATATGTTGTGGATATGCAATCTGCTGATCCCACAACTGAAACCTGTTTTCTCGCAAGAACAAATGCAGACCTTAACTGGCTATGGCACAAAAGGCTGTCACACCTGAACTTCAAGAACATCAACAAACTCTGTAAGAAAGATTTTGTAAAAGATTTGCCTTCCATGACTTTTGTTAAGGATAAACTCTGCACAGCTTGTGAAAAAGGCAAGTAGAGGAAATCATGTTTTAAATCCAAGCACAATTTTTCTATTGATACTCCTCTCTTCTTATTCCACATGGACTTGTTTGGACCTGTTAATGTCCCAAGTCTTGGAGGAAGAAGATACACTCTAGTAATGGTTGATGAGTTCTCCATGTACACATGGGTAATCTTCTTGAAGAGCAAAGGAGAGGCTACTAGAGAAATCATTGGATTTGTGAAAAAGATGGAAATGCTAAACTCTGCCCAAGTAAAGCAGCTTAGAAGTGATCATGGTACTGAATTCAGAAATAGTACTCTTGAAGACTTCTGTGAAGAAAAAGGGATCACTCAAAACTTTTCAGCTGTAAGAACTCCACAACAAAATGGAGTTGCTGAAAGGAGAAATCGAACCCTCATTGAAGCTGCTAGAACCATGCTATGTGCATCTGGTCTACCTTCATCATTCTGGGCTGAAGCTGTTAACACTACCTGTTTCACCCAAAACAGATCCTTAGTGGTAAAAAGGTTCAACAAGACTCCCTATGAGCTGCTCAAAGGGAGGAAGCCAAATATTAGCTACTTCCATGTGTTTGGATGTCCTTGCTTCATTTTGAATCAAAGGGATCATCTTGCAAAGTTTGAACCAAAAGCTGATGAAGGTGTGTTTGTTGGTTACTCTGCTATCTCCAAAGCCTACAGAGTGTACAACAACAAAAGAAAGGTGATAGATGAATCTATCAATGTCACCTTTAAAGAGTCCAGGAATGCCTCCACCAAAGCTGTTCCTGAATCAGTTTCAGGAGAATTCAACTTTGATGATCTCATGCATTCCAACAATGAAGAGGACTCAAAAGCTTCAACTACATCCAGTATGGAACCTGTTAATCATGATGGACATGATGATGATTATGTCAATACACCCTGTGTGAATAAGTGTACTGACTTAATTACAACTACATGTCCTGAACCAATCAATGCTGATTTTCCTGGATCCTCTGCTGATATGTTCAACAGTGGTCAGTCTTGTTCAACAAGTCAACAGGCTCAAGACAACAGTGTGTCTGAAAATCTTTAGAGCTGCTCAACAGGACTTGCTGAAGGTGTCAACAACTCAGGAGAATCATCATTGAAAAATGATCCGAAGTGGATCAGATGTCACCCCAATTGTTAGATTGTATTTTAATTGATGGAAACAAAGTCTAGGGGTTGTTTTGTATTTCTTTAATAGTTGTCAAATATGTATATAAATAGTATGTTTGACTTTCAATAGAATTAGATATCTGACAGTTCACTTTTTATACGGAAGAAAAAGCGGTTACTGTTTTGGAATTATTTTCTCATCATTGTAATCGACATTATCTGCTATTGAATCATTCGGTTAGTAGTTTTGATTACTGAATTGTTATTGTTCTTGATTTGTTATTTGATTGATATGAAACTGTAATTCACAATTGGTATCAGAGCTTTAGGGGTGAATATTCTGATCTGAGATTGAATTTTTGTTCGAAATTTGTAACATCCTCGAATTCAATTACTGTAATTCGGAGTTAATTAGGCGGATAATTTATAATTAAGTTGAATTTTGAGCAATTATTATATATTTAGGATATTTAAAAGTTTGTTGCTATTTTAAGAAGTTACGAAGTTTGAGAATTAATAATTATTATTATGGAGTATTAAGATTATAAAAGTTGATAATGATAAAACTAAGAATAAATCAATATTTTAGGGAACCGGTTAAGCTGAGGGGTGAAATGTGCAAAAATGATGAAAGTTGAATAAAAAGGCTAAAAAGCTAGTCATTTTCATTTTCACTCCCTCTCTCTACTTTCTCTCTCTAGGAAAAACGCTCTCTACTTCTCTCTAGATTATCTCACAAACCGACCGGCCGATTATCGAGATTTATACGTCATCGGAAAGATCTCGAAGAGTACTACAACAATCTACGGTTGGATTCTTGATTTCATACGAATTAAGGTAAGAATCGACCCTTTTAAGTTTATTATTTCGGTTTTTGAAAGTTTAAATTCGAGTTTATCGATTATTGCGTGAATGGAGTTAGTTTTGCTTGAAATCTTGCAAGAATATGATAGTATATGTGTAATTGAATGGAACCTAGGCATCATACATGATATATCAGTGACTTTTAGGCTTTGAAATGAAAGATTTAAGTGGTAGATATGAACAAACTCGAGAATGCCAAGAACAAAGTCGAAATGCAAGAACAAACTCGATTTTATACTAAATTCGAGCATGTATTCGAGTTTGACACCATGGATTCGAATCTAAGCCTTTAAATTCGAATGATGTTCGACTTTAACCCATAGGGTTCGACTTTGGCCTCAAATTCGAAAGGAAATTCGAATTTAACCCTTTAAATTCGAATTTAATGCCTAAAAACTGAAACCCACTCTCTAAACTCGAATATTTTGAATGAAACACATAAACAACACATGAAATAACAAGAGTTATTCAAAGGATAAGGTGTGAACTTGAGTTAGGATCAAACTTAGTTACGGTTCGAATTTGGACATGGACCCGAAATGGGGGAAAAATATTGCAAAACTTACGAAACTTGGATTTATAGATTTAAACGATTTTTGACTCGAAATATTGTTGCAACTGATTTAACAGGTCCCTTGTGGGATACATTGAGGATCCGGTTGAAATCCCGAAGAGAAATAAAATCGGTTAAAGTTTAATTACGCACCCACTGTGAGTACAATAGATTTCGCATGTTTATATTTGTTTTATGTTAGCTTTGCCTGCTGAGACCTGTTGCTTCATTTATTGTTTGGAATTCTACTAATTTGCGTAGATTTAGATGCACGTTCATATTTGTTGCATGTCCTTTCGATTGTTGTGCATCCAGTGATGGACCGGTGGGTCGCATCAAATACTCCGATGTTACTGCGCTATATGACCCGGAGCTGATCCTTCCGAGGTTCTGGTAAGCAGTATGTCATCCCCGATCGTACGTTTGTCTCAGATGGTATGTTTTTATGTCGAGCTTTGGGCTCGAAGGGGCTGCGGCTCTGGTCCGTACTTGGTGTACGAAGAGGGTATACGATGTTTGTCATCGGTTTTATCCTTGGGGCTTCATAAAGACTTATAAAATGCGTAATCTGTGTATTCACTAAGCCTTTGCTTATTCCTCAGTTGCTTTATTTTTACAGGAAAAGGGAAATCTGCAACTGGGCCTTCTAGTTAGGTCTGTTTGTGAAGATTTGGAAGATTTGAAACTACTTAATCGGTAATTATGATTTGAGACAATGTTGTAATATATTCTGGATGTTGTAATAATTTAATTGGGTGTGTAGTCTTAGATTTGGTACCTTGTAGCACCGTAGGGTGTTTGGCACTGTTGCACTTCTTTAATTATGTATTTTAATACTTCCGCACTTAAACTAGGTTATCAGATCATAATGTAATTGTGTTTGATGATTAATCCTGGGTGTTTTGTAAATGGTGGTTGTTGTGACAAGGGTGTCACACAAGATGATATCAGAGCAGTAGTTTGAGATTCAAGTGTCCGTGAGGTCTTGGTCTCAAACATTAAGTGATGATATGTAGTGATTTTAAGTAATGATCTGAACTAAGATAGGTTACGATCTAGTAATCATAGGTGATTAACTATCATACGGGACAATTGGGTGGTGTCTATAAATTAATGACATGTTACTAAATAAGTTATATGTTTCATATTTCAGAACATGTCTGGAGGAGGAATGACACCCGAAGAAACAAGGGAGATGATGCTAGCCATGATGGCTGAGCAGAACAAAATGATTCAAGGTCAGTTTCGGGCTCGAGATGAGGCCGATGCTAAGAGAAGAGAGGATAAGAGAAAGAACAAGGAGAAGGAAGGGGGCAACAATGAGGAACAAGATGACAATACTGGGTCATCTAACAAACCCAGAGGTTGTCGTTTTAAGGATTTCAAAGGAAACGGTGCTGTAGAATTTAATGGATTGGGAGACGCTGTTGCCGCACTCGAATGGATAACGGCAACCGAACGAACTTTCCAAATCAGCGACTGTGCTGAGAAGGATATGGTTCGGTTTGCTACAGCGATGTTCACTAATGACGCAATTATGTGGTGGAATGCTATGGTGAATGCTTTGACACTAGAGAAGGTTTCTGTGATGACTTGGGCTGAGTTTACGGACTTATTCACTCAGCAGTACTGTCCGGTTGATGAACGCCGAAGGTTGGAAGCGAAGTTTATGGCGCTGATGCAGGGGACTAAGACTGTGTCCCAATATGCTGTGGAATTCACGAGGCTAAGTCTGTTTGCGCCTCATCAGGTGGACACTGAAGAAAGGAAGGTGACCAGGTTCGAGGCTGGTCTGGACATTGAGATTAGGAGGCTTATGAGCAACGTTCGCTACCCTACATTTGCTGGTTTACTTGAGGCTGCCAGAAATGTAGAACAAATTTTGATCATGTCGGGTTATTCTATTGGGTCTGCTGCTGCTTCCACCAACCCAACACAGCCGTCACCGCCGAAGCGCCAACGTGAGAGAGGATACTCGGGATCTTCCCGGTCTTCACAGTATTTGCCTCAGCAGTCTTATCGCCGACAGTCTGGTTCATCTGATCTTGGTCGTGCTCGTGCTTATTCAATCAACACCGAGCCACAGTATTGCAATAAGTGTCATCTGGAGCATTTCGGCAAGTGTACTACTGGATGTGCTTGCTTCTGCTATGGAGAGCTGGGCCATTTTCAGAATGAGTGTCCAAGGAAAGGAGATGCTTGCTATAAGTGTTGGGTGTGGGGACACTATAGTAGGAACTGTAGGAAGAACGCTCCAGCAGCTGCTGCTCCATCATCAACACGATCTTCTGGAGGTTCAAGTGGTGGTTCAGTTAACCGCCGGGGTCAGTCACAAAGGGCACCGGCTCGTGCCTTTCAAATTACGGCAGAGGAGGCAAGGGAAAATCCGGAGGTCGTTACGGGTACGTTCATAGTTAATTCTATGCCAGCACGAGTTTTATTTGATTCAGGTGCAAATCGTTCATTTGTTTCCACTGTATTTGCACAAAGACTTGCCATGCCACTGTCTAGATTATCTGCTATACTTGACATAGAAACTGCTAGCAACACTCTAGTCAAGGTAGATCACGTATACCGTAACTGCACCTTAGTAATTGAAGATGTAGTCTTCAATTTGGACCTGATTCCGATAGAGTTTAGCGAGTTTGACGTGATAGTCGGGATGGACTGGTTGATTGAGAATGAAGCTCATATATTGTGTAAGAATCGAATGATAAAGATAACTACTCCGGAGGGGCGAGAGATTTGTATTTACGGGGATAGGAGAAGCGGGGATCTGTGTTTGCTGACTATTGCAAAAGCTCGAAAGCTTGTTGCAAAGGGGTGTGACGCTTACTTAGCATATGCGATTGATGCAAAGGCTGAGAAGAGAACTTTGGCCGATGTGCCTGTTGTTTCACTATTCCCGGATGTGTTTCCGGAAGACTTGTCTGGCGTGCCGCCTGAGAGACAAGTGGAGTTTAAAATTGACTTGATCCCTGGAGCTGCACCGGTAGCTCGTTCTCCATATCGCCTTGCCCCAACCGAGATGAAAGAAATGATGACACAGCTTCAAGAGTTGTTGGACAAGGGCTTCATTCGGCCGAGTTCATCACCGTGGGGAGCTCCAGTATTGTTTGTTAAGAAGAAGGATAACACGATGAGAATGTGCATTGATTATCGGGAGTTGAATAAGTTGACGATTAAGAACAAGTATCCGCTACCTCGGATAGACGACTTATTTGACCAGTTGCATGGGGCCAGCGTGTTCTCCAAGATAGATTTGAGGTCGGGGTACCATCAGTTGAAGGTACGAGAAGAGGATGTGCCTAAGACAGCATTTAGGACACGTTATGGGCATTATGAGTTCTTGGTTATGCCTTTCGGGTTAACCAATGCCCCGGCTGTCTCTATGGATCTTATGAATAGAGTGTGCAGACCGATGTTAGACAAGTCTGTAATAGTGTTTATTGATGATATACTGGTGTACTCTAAGTCTGAGGCTGAGCATGCTGAACATCTAAGGGAGTTGTTAGAGTTGTTGAGGAAAGAGAAGTTGTACGCCAAATTTTCGTAGTGTGAGTTTTGGCTGCAACAGATACAATTTCTAGGGCATGTGATTTCGGGGGCTGGGATTTCTGTGGATCCAGCCAAAGTTGAAGCAATAAAGAACTGGGAACCGCCGTGTTCGGCTACTGAAGTTAGAAGTTATCTGGGGCTGGCAGGATATTATCGGAGATTTATTAAAGATTTCTCAAAGATTGCAGTTCCTTTGACTGCATTAACAAAGAAGAATGCACCGTTTGTATGGGAAACTGTGCAGCAGGAGGCCTTTGAGGTTCTGAAGAAGGCATTAAGTGAGGCACCGATACTTGCCTTACCTGAGGGCAATGGCGATTTTGTGGTGTATACGGATGTCTCGAGAATGGGGTTAGGCGCTGTACTGATGCAGCGTGGAAAGGTTATAGCATATGCTTCAAGACAGTTGAAGCAGCATGAGAAGAATTATTCAACTCATGATCTGGAGTTGACCGCAGTCACATTTGCATTAAAGTTATGGAGACACTATTTGTACGGTACTAAGTGTCAACTTTACACGGACCATAAAAGTTTAAAGTACATCTTTAGTCAGAAGGAGCTCAATATGAGGCAGAGACGATCTATGGAGCTAATAAAGGATTACGATTGTGAAATCCTTTATCACCCGGGAAAGGCTAACGTAGTAGCCGATGCTTTGAGTCGCAAAGCTTATGCTAAGGATTGCTGCTATATGATGACGTCCACGATGTTAACTTCCACAATAATTGATGATGTTAAGGCCGCTCAAGAAGAAGCCTTGAAAGATGAAAATATTGGTGCCGAGGATATAGGAGTGCAGATTAAAAATATGGAAACAAGTGAGTCGGGACTGAAAGGGATATACGGGAGGATATGGGTGCCGAAGTATGGGGGTATGAGGGAGGTAATCATCGAAGAAGCACACCAGTCTAGGTATTCTGTACATACTGGAAGTACAAAGATGTACAATGAACTGAAGGCAGACTTTTGGTGGTCGGGATTGAAAAAGGACATAGGCCAGTACGTGGAAAGATGTAGGACTTGCCGGCTTGTGAAAGCCGAACATCAGCAACCTTATGGCAGTCTGCAACCGCTTCCCATTCCGGAATGGAAGTGGGAGCACAAAACGATGGATTTTGTTACAAAGCTGCCGAAAACTAGGCGTCAACACGATGCAGTATGGGTGATAGTGGATAGATTGACTAAGTCGGCTCACTTTATACCGATTAGAGAAAATTTTTCGTTGGAGAAGTTAGCTCAGATTTATATGGACGAGATTGTTTCTAGGCATGGGGTGCCTAAGTCCATAGTATCGGATCGAGATAGCCGATTTACTTCAAACTTCTGGTCAGCACTACAAGAAGGGTTGGGAACGAGAATAGCAATGAGTACGGCCTATCGTCCGCAAACCGATGGCCAAAGTGAACGAACAATCCTTGCTTTGAAAGACATGATGAGATCGTGTGTGTTAGATCTCGGTGGCAACTGGGATGATCATTTGCCACTGATAGAGTTTTCATACAATAATAGCTATCACGCGACGATCAAGAAAGCACCGTTTGAGGCTTTGTATGGAAGGAGATGTAGGACTCCTACATGTTGGAGAGAAACTGGTGAAACACCGATTGCTGGGCCGGCTTTGCTTCAAGAAACAAACGAGAAGATAAAGTTGATTAGGCAGAACATGAAAGCGGCCCAGGATCGTCAGAAAAGTTACTATGATAGGAGACACAAACCAATCAATTTTGAGTTGAATGATTGGGTTTATCTGAAAGTGTCACCTATGAGAGGTGTTACACGATTTGTGAAAAGAGGAAAGTTGGCTCCGAGATTTGTCGGACCATTTAAGATAACCGAAAAAGAAGGAAATCAGTCATACCGTTTAGAATTGCCTGGAGAGATGTCGGGCATACATCCGGTGTTTCACGTTGGGAATCTCCGGAAATCGTTTAATACTGGAAATGAGGATTGGGCTGACCACACCGAGCTGTAAGTTGATGAAAGGCTCCGGTATGTTGAGGAGCCGGAGTGTGTGTTAGATACTATGGTGAAGAAATTGAGAAGCAAAGAGATCGAAATGGTGCTTGTACGTTGGAAGCATCATAAGGGAGCCAATCATACATGGGAGACGAAAGCTGATATGTTAAGGAAATATCCCAAACTGTTTGAAGTCAAATAACTTCGAGGACGAAGTTAGAGCGTGGTGGAGCCCATGTTGTAACATCCTCGAATTCAATTACCGTAATTCGGAGTTAATTAGGTGGATAATTTATAATTAAGTTGAATTTTGAGCAATTATTATATATTTGGGATATTTAAAAGTTTGTTGCTTTTTTAAGAAGTTACGAAGTTTGAGAATTAATAATTATTATTATGGAGTATTAAGGTTATAAAAGTTGATAATGATAAAACTAAGAATAAATCAGTATTTTAGGGAACCGGTTAAGTTGAGGGGTGAAATGTGCAAAAATGATGAAAGTTGAATAAAAAGGCTAAAAAGCTAGTCATTTTCATTTTCACTCCCTCTCTCTACTTTCTCTCTCTAGGAAAAACGCTTTCTACTTCTCTCTAGATTATCTCACAAACCGACCGGCCGATTATCGAGATTTATACGTCATCGGAAAGATCTCGAAGAGTACTACAACAATCTACGGTTGGATTCTTGATTTCGTACGAAATAAGGTAAGAATCGACCCTTTTAAGATTATTATTTTGGTTTTTGAAAGTTTAAATTCGAGTTTATCGATTATTGCGTGAATGGAGTTAGTTTTGCTTGAAATCTTGCAAGAATATGATAGTATATGTAACATCCCAAATTTTCAAATATATGTAATTTACGATTTTAAGACTTAATTATTGTACTTTTGGATGATTATATTAATTTAAGTTATTTATAATCATATTATCAGTTAAATGAGAAAATACGAAGTTGAGGGGTATATTGTGCAAATAAGTCAAAATGAAGAATAAAAGAAAGGAACTCTTCATTTCTTCACTCACACTCTCTCACCACTCTCTCTCTAAAACCGGTTTCTCTCTCTACTCTCTCTTCCTCTCGGCTCTAATCCAAGAAAACTCAAGAACTCAACAAATCCAAGTGCAAAAGTTGGAAACAAGTTGCAAATTAGGAGCTAAAACAGTTGCAACCAACGATTTAAGGTAACAATCAATCAAATTTACGAAATTTTGATATGTTTGGTCCGGTTTTATAGGAACCGATTTCTAAGATTTAAGTAGCAAATGTTATTGCATGTTGGAATTTATGGTTGCAATGTTCAAATCGAGTGTTAAAGATGTTGTGTACAAAATTTTAGGTTCTAAATCCACTCCTAAGTATGAAATCTGTAATTGTGTGTGTGTTTTAGTGTGTGTGTTCATCGAGACACATGGAAAATGGACACAAATGGGCTTGTTTTGGTATACAAATGTTATGATATAAGTTAAATGATAGCATATAAGTTCATATCTGCAATTTTAGATACTCAAACATGCAAAAATGGTCAAAAACATAATTCTGGAAAATGTTAGAATTTTACCAAGTATGAACTCGGACTGATGATCCATCCGAATTCGGATCATCATCCTAGTTCGGATATACATTGATTTCGGATCCACCCCAACCCATTTCGGACCAATGGACAATTCGGATCCTCATCCCAATTTCGGATCATGCCAATTTCGGACCAAGTATTTCGGACCACAATGACTTCGGACTATACCCAAATTCGGACCAATAGTGAATTCGGACCGAGGACCCAATTCGGACCATCCGGATTTCGGACCATCCGAATTCGGATGTGGTCCGAATTCAACTAGGGTTTTATTTAAAATTTCAGAATACAATTTTTAAGCAATTACTGACACAAATTCACTATTACACTTACTTTACAGATCATTGTGGTGTTATCAAAACACACATTGATTCAGAGACAAGTCACACTATACCAATCACTGTGAGTTGCAGATTATCATTCGAACATTTATTGTTTTTGCATTCATGTTTATACATTCAATGGCATGTTCACATTGTTCATATACTTCATTTGGCACTCATGAAATGATTTGTTGTTATGATGCACACTCGTACTTGACATGTAACACACATGTAGCTCGCGTTCATTTGAAAGTGCATCTATATACATCATGCTTGCACTGCATGATCATTACTTCATAATCTGATGCGACCTGGACTGGGGCTGACAGCAGGCCACTGTCGGGGACTGATCATCCCACTCGTATCCCATCAGGTTCGGCACATCCCCGAACAGCATATTGAACTGCCACCCCATGCTAGCACTGCATGGTTTACTCACACATTGTGGCTTTCACTGCCGTTTTCACATACATGGGGCTTACACTGCCCATGGTTAAGCATTGCATGTAAAGAAATATTTGTTGTATGTATAATCTGTTATCTCACTAAGCATTTAGCTTACTGTTGACTCACATTGTTTACAGGCAAAGGCAAGAGTGTAGCGGGACCTTCATCTTAAGCAATCAAATTCTTATCTCGGTGACCTTAGAAGCTAATTGGTACATGGACGATGTAGCTTTGGGGCTGGGAATTTGTTACTATTAAAACAATTATGATGATGTAATAGCTAGACTTAAACACTGTAGACATTTACTTTCATTGCTTTAGTGTGGATTCGCTTAATTCTGATTTAAGTACTCAATTTCAATTATTATGATACTCATTGGGTTGTTTGTCGATCCTGGTGATTGATACAATTATATCATTAATTAACAAGGACGTCACAGTTTGGTATCAGAGCATTAGTTTGAGGTTTCAAGTGTCCGCGAGGACTTGGACTCAAAGTTAGGTCATGATATTAGAAAGAACTTCTAAGTAATGATCTGAACTAAGATAGGATTGACATGCACACGGGGAAACACAAAGGGTAACTGTACACTTAGGACTTACAAATAAATGTTCTAAATATAAGTTGTTATATTTCAGAACATGTCAGGAGACGATATGACTCCTCAGCAAATGTTCCAGATGATGCAAGCTCTCATGGAACAAAACAATGAGCTACAATCCAAACGAATGGCTGAGCAGGCTCAGTCATTTGCAGATCAGTTAAGGGCCAGAGATGAGGCCGAAGCAAAACGTAAGGCTGACAAACGAAAGAACAAGGAACAGCAACAAGATGACCAAGAGGAAAGACAAGATACTGGGTCTTCCAACCGATCAAGGGGTTGCAGATTTAAGGACTTCAAAAGTAACGGAGCAGTTACTTTTGATGGGACTGGAGACGCTGTTACTGCATTGGAATGGATCACCACCACGGAAAGAACTTTCAGAATCAGCGACTGCGCTGACAAGGACATGGTCCGCTTTGCAACCGCTATGTTTGCAAGGGACGCTGTTATGTGGTGGGACGCAATGACACATGTGTTGACGATGGAGGTAGTGTCACACATGTCATGGAGCGAGTTTAAGGAAGTGTTTTCTCAACAGTACTGTCCAGCCGACGAGAAGCGACGTCTCGAGGCAAAATTCCTGAACTTAACTCAAGGAACGAAAACGGTTACACAATATGCCGTTGAGTTCACTCGATTGAGTCTGTTCGCACCCCATCAAGTAGACACAGAAGAGAGGAAGATAGCCCGGTTTGAGGCCGGACTAGACTATGAGATACGCCGAACCATGAGTGGGGTTCGGTATACAACGTTTGCTGGATTACTCGAGGCTGCTCGGAATGTGGAGCAGATTGTCCTGTTATCCGGATATGTCATAGGTTCAGCCGCCGCACCACCGACTCAACCGTCGCCGCCAAAAAGGCAGCGGGAGTCTGGATCCTCCCGATTCTCTCCCCAATCTCGTCAACAATCTTCATCACCCAAGAAGGGAAGGGCCTTTTCGGCCAGTTCTGAAATGAGAGACTGCAGGAGGTGTAGGAAATCGCACTCTGGGGAGTGTAAAGCTCAAGACATGTATTGCTTCTGCTGTGGGCAGAAGGGCCATCATTGGGAACATTGTCCTCGAAAGGACGATGCGTGCTACAACTGCCACAGACTTGGCCATTTCTCAAGGGACTGCCCGAAACCCCCACGAGATCAGAATGCTCCACAATCAACAGCAAGATCTTCTGTAGCTTCCACGGCTCGCAGGGATCAATCTCAAAGGGCTCCAACAAGGACGTTCCAAATCACAGCTGAAGAAGCAAAGGATGACCCGGAAGTGGTCACTGGTACGTTCTATGTGAATTCAATTCCTGCACGTGTATTGTTTGACTCTGGAGCAAATCGTTCATTTGTCTCCACTACATTTGCTCGTCAATTTAACATGCCAACTTCCAAACTACAATTTGTACTTGACATAGAAACTGCTAGCAATATGTTAGTAAAAGCAGACAAAGTGTATAGGAATTGTACATTATTGGTAGAAGACGTAGTATTCAATATAGATCTGATCCCTATGGAGTTCGGGGAATTCGATGTCATAGTAGGCATGGACTGGTTAGTTCATAACGAGGCCCAAATCGTTTGCAAGAAAAGAATGATCAAGATCACCACTCCTGAGGGCCGAGACATTTGCATATATGGTGACAGACACAAAGGCGACTTATGCCTTATTTCAATCGCAAAAGCCCGAAAGCACGTTGCCAAGGGTTGTTCAGCTTACTTAGCCTACGCTGTCGATGCAAAGGCTGAAGTTCAATCTCCTTCCACCGTTCCCGTTGTTTCCGAATTTCCTGATGTCTTTCCAAAAGATATCTCGGGATTGCCACCTGATCGCCAAGTGGAATTCCGCATTGACCTCATTCCCGGAGCTGCTCCAATAGCAAAGGCTCCTTACCGTCTAGCCCCTGAATGCAGGAAACGATGAAGCAGTTACAGGAGCTACTTGACAAAGGTTTTATCCGCCCAAGTTCATCTCCTTGGGGTGCTCCTGTTCTGTTCGTCAAGAAGAAAGATGGCACATTGCGTATGTGCATCGATTACCGAGAACTCAATAAAGTCACAATCAAGAACAAATACCCGTTGCCCCGGATTGATGATCTCTTCGACCAGTTACAAGGCGCAAGTTACTTCTCGAAGATTGATCTTCGTTCGGGTTATCACCAACTCAAAGTACATTCTGATGACATTCCAAAGACGGCTTTCAGAACTCGTTACGGACAGTACGAGTTTCTGGTAATGCCGTTCGGTCTTACTAATGCGCCGGCCGCTTTCATGGATCTCATGAATCGAGTCTGCCGGCCAATGCTCGACAAATCGGTCATCGTGTTCATCGATGACATTCTCATATATTCAAAGACCGAAGAGGATCATGCTGCACATCTGAGAGAATTGCTAGAGTTGCTACGCAAAGAGCGACTTTTTGCCAAATTCTCTAAATGTGAATTCTGGTTGAGGCAGGTACGTCTCAACATTCGAAACAATTTCATGATCCTTATACTCAATCATAAACTCGTTGTTAGCTTGTACTTACTCAAAATTTAATTCAGATCCAATTCTTGGGGCACGTGATATCTGGTGCTGGGATTGCTGTTGATCCTGCAAAGATCGAAGCTATCCAGAACTGGGAATCACCCCGCAACGCCTTAGAGATTCGGAGTTTTCTGGGATTGGCTGGTTACTACCGCCGATTCATCAAAGACTTCTCAAAGATCGCCGTTCCGCTAACAAAGCTTACTCGCAAGAACGCGACCTTCTTTTGGGGAGAAGAACAGCAAATGGCATTTGACAACTTGAAGAATCTGCTAAGTGAAGCACCTGTGTTAGCCCTGCCTGAAGGGAACGAAGACTTTGTTGTCTATACAGATGCATCAGGCACGGGTTTGGGTGCTGTACTAATGCAAAGAGGAAACGTCATAGCATATGCTTCTAGACAACTCAAACCACATGAGAAAGATTACTCTACTCATGATCTAGAGCTAACTGCTGTGACTTTCGCTCTCAAGTTATGGAGACACTATTTGTACGGAACCAAGTGTCAGCTCTACACCGATCACAAGAGTTTGAAGTACATATTCAGTCAGAAGGACTTGAATATGAGGCAAAGAAGGTCAATGGAGCTGATCAAAGACTATGACTGCGAGATCTTATACCATCCAGGGAAGGCCAACGTAGTGGCCGATGCCCTAAGCCGAAAAGCGTACTGCAAGGCATGCTGCTATGCCTTGACTTCCACAATACTGACATCTACTATTATAGACGATGTTAGGGCTGCTCAGTTGCAGGCCCTAAAAGAAGAGAATGTTAAAGATGAAGATATCAGAATACAGTTGCCATTAATGCAAGATGATGGAACTGGATTAAAGGGTATTTATGGCAGAGTGTGGGTTCCTAAGTTCGAGAACATGCGGGAAGTGATACTTGAAGAAGCTCACCAATCCAAATTCTCAATTCATCCTGGCAGCACAAAAATGTACAACGACTTGAAAGCCGACTTCTGGTGGCCAGGATTGAAAAGAGATGTCGGTCAGTATGTTGAAAGGTGCAGAACATGTCGTCTAGTCAAAGCAGAACATCAACAGCCCTATGGTAGTATGCAACCTCTTCCTATCCCGGAATGGAAGTGGGATCATATCACTATGGACTTTATAACGAAACTGCCCAAGACGCGTCGTCAACATGATGCCATTTGGGTCATTGTTGATCGATTAACAAAATCTGCTCACTTCATTCCAATCCGAGAAACTTATTCACTCGACCGTCTTGCCCAGATCTACGTAAACGAAATCGTTATTAGGCATGGTGTGCCTAAGTCTATTGTCTCCGACCGAGATAGTAGATTCACTTCTAATTTCTGGACTGCTCTGCAAAACGGTCTTAGTACTCGTATCGCAATGAGTACTGCCTATAGACCTCAATCTGATGGGCAAAGTGAAAGAACAATCCTAACTCTCGAAGACATGCTCAGAGCCTGTGTCATGGATTTGGGTGGTAACTGGGACGATCACCTCCCATTGGTTGAATTCTCCTACAACAATAGTTACCATTCCACAATTAAGATGGCACCGTTCGAGTCTCTATACGGAAGAAAATGTAGGACTCCAACCTGTTGGAGGGAAACAGGAGAAACTCCAATAGCCGGTCCTGCTTTGCTACAAGAAACGAATGAAAAGATCCAACTCATACGGCAGTACATGAAAATGGCACAAGATCGGCAAAAGAACTATCACGATCGCTGTCACAAAGCAATAGAATTTCAAAAAGATGATTGGGTCTACTTGAAGGTTTCCCCAATGAAAGGTGTTACAAGATTCGTAAAGCGAGGAAAGCTATCACCTCGATTCATAGGACCATTCAAGATACTAGAAAGAGTTGGTAATCAGTCCTATCATTTGGACTTGCCGGAAGAATTGTCAAGTGTTCACCCAGTCTTTCATGTTGGGTACTTAAGGAAAAGTCTGGTGCCCGAGAGGGAACCATGGACTGATATCTCGGACATTAAGATTGACGAACGGCTAAGGTTCGTTGATGAACCGGAGTGCATTTTGGAGACAAAAGACAAGAAGCTACGGAACAAAGAGATCAGGATGGTGCTAGTCAAGTGGAAGCATCATCGGGGAGCTAATCATACTTGGGAATCGGAAGAAGACATGAAGACTAAGTACCCAAGTTTGTTTAGCGCAGCATGACTTCGCGGACGAAGTATAGGCGTGGTGGAGCCCATGCTGTAACATCCCAAATTTTCAAATATATGTAATTTACGATTTTAAGACTTAATTATTGTACTTTTGGATGATTATATTAATTTAAGTTATTTATAATCATATTATCAGTTAAATGAGAAAATACGAAGTTGAGGGGTATATTGTGCAAATAAGTCAAAATGAAGAATAAAAGAAAGGAACTCTTCATTTCTTCACTCACACTCTCTCACCACTCTCTCTCTAAAACCGGTTTCTCTCTCTACTCTCTCTTCCTCTCGGCTCTAATCCAAGAAAACTCAAGAACTCAACAAATCCAAGTGCAAAAGTTGGAAACAAGTTGCAAATTAGGAGCTAAAACAGTTGCAACCAACGATTTAAGGTAACAATCAATCAAATTTACGAAATTTTGATATGTTTGGTCCGGTTTTATAGGAACCGATTTCTAAGATTTAAGTAGCAAATGTTATTGCATGTTGGAATTTATGGTTGCAATGTTCAAATCGAGTGTTAAAGATGTTGTGTACAAAATTTTAGGTTCTAAATCCACTCCTAAGTATGAAATCTGTAATTGTGTGTGTGTTTTAGTGTGTGTGTTCATCGAGACACATGGAAAAATGGACACAAATGGGCTTGTTTTGGTATACAAATGTTATGATATAAGTTAAATGATAGCATATAAGTTCATATCTGCAATTTTAGATACTCAAACATGCAAAAATGGTCAAAAACATAATTCTGGAAAATGTTAGAATTTTACCAAGTATGAACTCGGACTGATGATCCATCCGAATTCGGATCATCATCCTAGTTCGGATATACATTGATTTCGGATCCACCCCAACCCATTTCGGACCAATGGACAATTCGGATCCTCATCCCAATTTCGGATCATGCCAATTTCGGACCAAGTATTTCGGACCACAATGACTTCGGACTATACCCAAATTCGGACCAATAGTGAATTCGGACCGAGGACCCAATTCGGACCATCCGGATTTCGGACCATCCGAATTCGGATGTGGTCCGAATTCAACTAGGGTTTTATTTAAAATTTCAGAATACAATTTTTAAGCAATTACTGACACAAATTCACTATTACACTTACTTTACAGATCATTGTGGTGTTATCAAAACACACATTGATTCAGAGACAAGTCACACTATACCAATCACTGTGAGTTGCAGATTATCATTCGAACATTTATTGTTTTTGCATTCATGTTTATACATTCAATGGCATGTTCACATTGTTCATATACTTCATTTGGCACTCATGAAATGATTTGTTGTTATGATGCACACTCGTACTTGACATGTAACACACATGTAGCTTGCGTTCATTTGAAAGTGCATCTATTTACATCATGCTTGCACTGCATGATCATTACTTCATAATCTGATGCGACCTGGACTGGGGCTGACAGCAGGCCACTGTCGGGGACTGATCATCCCACTCGTATCCCATCAGGTTCGGCACATCCCCGATCAGCATATTGAACTGCCACCCCATGCTAGCACTGCATGGTTTACTCACACATTGAGGCTTTCACTGCCGTTTTCACATACATGGGGCTTACACTGCCCATGGTTAAGCATTGCATGTAAAGAAATATTTGTTGTATGTATAATCTGTTATCTCACTAAGCATTTAGCTTACTGTTGACTCACATTGTTTACAGGCAAAGGCAAGAGTGTAGCGGGACCTTCATCTTAAGCAATCAAATTCTTATCTCGGTGACCTTAGAAGCTAATTGGTACATGGACGATGTAGCTTTGGGGCTGGGAATTTGTTACTATTAAAACAATTATGATGATGTAATAGCTAGACTTAAACACTGTAGACATTTACTTTCATTGATTTAGTGTGGATTCGCTTAATTCTGATTTAAGTACTCAATTTCAATTATTATGATACTCATTGGGTTGTTTGTCGATCCTGGTGATTGCTACAATTATCTCATTAATTAACAAGGACGTCACAGTATATGTGTAATAGAATGGAACCTAGGCATCATACATGATATATCAGTGATTTTTAGGCTTTGAAATGAAAGATTTAAGTGGTAGATATGAACAAACTCGAGAATGCCAAGAACAAAGTCGAAATGCAAGAACAAACTCGATTTTTGTACTAATTCGAGCATGTATTCGAGTTTGACACCATGGATTCGAATCTAAGCCTTTATATTCGAATGATGTTCGACTTTAGCCCATAGGGTTCGAGTTTGGCCTCAAATTCGAAAGGAAATTCGAATTTAACCCTTCAAATTCGAATTTAATGCCTAAAAATTGAAACCCACTATCTAAACTCGAATATTTTGAATGAAACACATAAACAACACATGAAATAACAAGAGTTATTCAAAGGATAAGGTGTGAACTTGAGTTAGGATCAAACTTAGTTATGGTTCGAATTTGGACATGGACCCGAAATGGGGGAAAAATATTGCAAAACTTACGAAACTTGGATTTATAGATTTAAATGATTTTTGACTCGAAATATTGTTGCAACTGATTTAACAGGTCCCTTGTGGTGTTGTTTAACCCACAGTGGGGTACATTGAGGATCCGGTTGAAATCCCGAAGAGAAATAAAATCGGTTAAAGTTTAATTACGCACCCACTGTGAGTACAATAGATTTCGCATGTTTATATTTGTTTTATGTTAGCTTTGCCTGCTGAGACCTGTTGCTTCATTTATTGTTTGGAATTCTACTAACTTGCGTAGATTTAGATGCACATTCATATTTGTTGCATGTCTATTCGATTGTTGTGCATCTAGTGATGGACCTGTGGGTCGCATCAAATACTCCGATGTTACTGCGCTATATGACCCGGAGTCGATCCCTCCGAGGTTCTGGTAGGCAGTATGTCATCCCCGATCGTACGTTTGTCTCAGATGGTATGTTTTTATGCCGAGCTTTGGGCTCGAAGGGGCTGCGGCTCTAATCCGTACTTGGTGTACGAAGAGGGTATACGATGTTTGTCATCGGTTTTACCCTTGGGGCTTCATAAAGACTTATAAAATGCGTAATCTGTGTATTCACTAAGCCTTTGCTTATTCCTCAGTTGCTTTATTTTTACATGAAAAGGGAAATCTGCAGCTGGGCTGTCAAGATCTAAAACTAATTAACCAAGACTAACTGATTTGAATTTATCAGAGTATAAATCAATAATCTTGCTTTGAATCAAAGTTTAATTAAGAAGTTTGCGGAATAACACTTAACTATTTTAACAAAAGCTTTCAGAACAAATAGCAGATAAACACAATAAATAATCAAGATTGCTTGTATTGCTGAATTCAATGATTACAATCACCTCTAATCTGTTTGATTAGACGAAGAACACAGACTGTTCTTAGGGTTTTACAACCTTAGAGGCTTATGAAAACTTAATCAACAAAAGCAATTACAGACTCGAATATGCAGAAAACTCCTGTATAAAAGAAAGACCTATTCTATGTATTTATATTGCTTCTTGATATGTTTCCTTGACGAACCATGACTTCTCTGATAGTAGATATGCTGGAATCTTTGAATATATATCTTTTCCTGAAAATTAGCACTTTCTGTTTATGAAACTGTTGAGCAGCTTGAATCACTTGACAGCATGAACAGAGCAGCTCGAGTTGATTTACTCTGGCAGCTTGAACTTTTACACTGGCAGCTCGAGTTTCTTCAACTAGCAGCATGAACTTTGGATTTACATAAAAACTCTACTAACAGTTTGAGAAGTCTAACTAACAGCTTGAACCTACTTAAACTATTTCCCAACAATCTCCCCTAAACTTAAATTCTTTACACAAGACTTTAAGTTCTATACAAAAATGGAAATGAATAAGTAAACTGTTATTTACAAACCAAGGCTTTCAAAAACTTATAACTGTGCAAGTTTCTGATCTACATCCTTCAAAAATTCTTTCTTCATATCATCTCTATCACAAGATACCCAAACAGATTTTATCTGAAGTAGCATATCTTTTGGTAAATCATAAAATTCAAGATTGAAGAATATACCAGCTCCATCTGAGAATTTGATTCTGTATGTCATTGACTTGACAAACAGATCAACTTGCTTGACTTTTGTCTCTTTCTTCACAGCATTCTCTATATCTTTCCTTGCAGATTCAGGATCAACAATTGTTTTTAGATCTTTAATTACTTGCTTCACTTGTGGTAGAGCAGATCTAACTTGTGTCACTGACCCAATATTATGCATCTTTGTTAGCTCATCTCTGGTCAACTTCTGAACCATCTGCCAAAATGTATCAAATTCTTCTTCTGGTCCAGACTCCCTTCTTACAACAAACTTAACTCTTAAGTCACGGTTGTCCAGTGACTTGGAATACCAATAGTTGATCAGAGGCTTTGTAAAATCATGTTGATCAATCAAATTCTCTATCTCCATAGCTTTTTGCAGTTGTTGCTCAAACAACACTCTTTTAACTTGATGTAGCTTTGCTTGTGATGATGGCTCAGATGTAGGAATAGAAGCAACAACTTGATCAGTAGGAGCAGGAGCACTGGCAGCAGCTTCAGTTTGAACTGGTTCTTTTGATGTTTGGACTTCTTGGGAGACTTTTGTTTTCTTTCTTTTCTCCATTTCTTTGTCGTGGATCTCTTGCAACCTTTCAGTAGTCATGGACTGAGCCATTTTCTTTGGAATGCCAGCTGCAAAGGCAAAATTGATTAAAAATCTTCTATGCTCAGCCTTGGAGTGCCCTGTTGGCAGCTTTCTCTTCTTTTCTCCTTGTTTACCCACAAACCCCTTTAGGTAATCACCTAGAGTCTCATCATCATCCATTGGGGGCTGGGTTTGCTGATCTAATTCTCTATCCTGCTCTTCTGCTAACCGTTTGGCAACTTCAGCATCCAAGGCAATTTGGGCTTCTTTGGAAGAAAATTTATGCTTTGGAGACTCAATAAGAATGCCCTTGCCCTTGTCTTTTGCAGCAGAAGATGCAGCTTGGACTGTACTGATTTGAGCATGAACACCTTCCCTTATGACAACTCCAGTTGCTTTTGGGGCAGCAGCTTGAGTTTCTAGGCTAACAGCTTGAGAAGCTGTTGGGACTGTTAGCCTAGAAGGTGGAACTGTTGAGGCTGCTTGGACTGATGTTGTTGGAGCTGCTTGGACTGATTCAGGAACCTCCTGATTCTCCCCCTTTTTGGAAGCATTGGTTTGGTCAGGAGGACCTACAACCTTTGCCCCTTGGGTTTGAATCAAATGCTCTAATTTCATGATCTTATTCCCACAGAGGGTAAACCCTTTATGGAGATAATCCACTCTTTTATTTTGAGCCGTCTCTGCCTGCTTGAGTGCAAATATCTGAGCTCCCTGTGCAGCAATGATGGACATTTGATATTCCAACATAGCTACAACAGGTTTCAGCTTGGGATCCGTTAACATCATGAGTTGCAGACTAGTCTCAAGATCAGAAAACACCTGTGGTGCTTGTGATCTATCACTGACATTAATACCAGAAGTAGAAACTTCTGGGCCCCTCTGTTCTTGGTTCTGGGGACTTCCAGCTTGTGTTTGCACACTGGCTGTTGCCATGGGTGTGGTCTTAGTGATGTTAGCACTGTCCTGTGCCTCTTTTGTAGAAACAGTAGTAGTGCCAGCCACAGAACCCATATGAACAGTCTCTGAAGAGATGTTCACCTCCTGAGTGAGGATGGGAGTTTCCTCAATTGGTTCCCTTTGGATATTCTGTGCAGAAGTGTCCTCCTGCACAGGGATATATGGCTCTTGACTAGGGGCTGAGGAGGAAGGAGCTCCTGGTCCCCTTTTCCGTTTATATAGAAATTTATTTGGGCGTGATGGCTGTACAAAAGGATCAGAAGGAATTTGTGTATCATGAGGAGGGGATTGGGGTCCTGGGGGTGTAGCAGTGATGATAGGGCGAGCCTGCTCAGGACCCTCTCCTCTGTTTCTTGGAATGATGTTCATCATTGCAGAGGGCAATGGAACATCAACGCTCAAAAAGTTGGCACTTTGTTTCAAAAGTCTCTTTATAGAAGATAGTGAGTGCCTGTGGGAAACATGTATCCTCTTATGTAAATGAGAAGTGGTGCAAGTGTGTGCAATGATTTCTGCCAAAAATCTGGGATACATCAAAAATTTCCCACTCTTTAGGGAATGATGCCTTAACATCCCCTGAAAAATCATGTTAGAAAAATTGAACCGTTGGCCTATTGAAAAGCACACTAAGGCAGTGGCAATATTAGAAGAAAATTCTGACCAACAAGTTCTTTTGGGGCTCATACACTGCTGAATAATATGCACAAGGTATTTCCATTTAGGAGAAAAATGGGCTTTTAAGAAAGTAAAAGAATCAGCAGGACCCCTATAGCCTATATCATAAAGACTAGTATGTAAAACATCAAGGGATAGGTCTGTTATACCTGTGGCATCTTGAAGATTCAAATGGCGCCGAATGGATTCCTCAGTAATGGTGATGGGAGTTCCATCAATCTTGGATAGTATAGAAGGAATTACATTGGTGGATTGAACAGTGGCATGATTCCAGAACTGTTCGATATGCGATATGTATATGGTGGGGTTTATATTGAGTGCATGATGGATATGGGAGTGACGAAGAAAGTCCGTCATGTCATGGAATGGTTGAAGGTCTGAATGCTTTAGAGTGTAGGGAAGACAGTTGTGTTCCTTAACAAACTCCATTGAAGATCAAATGAAGGGTTTAGGGTTTGCAAAGAAGTGTGTGTGAATCGTTCAGAGGGAAGAGAAAGGCCGTGGAAGAAAATTTTGTAACTGGTAGTTACAACTGAACGAAACAGGGACCTTTAAAGGTTTTGAAAAAGGTTGGGTCCCGCGCACACACATTTTAAAAATTACCTAACTACCCTGCACACTTTGACAGATCAAGTGAATAACTAGCAGTCCGAGAAAATGAACTAGCAGCTTGAGAAAATACTCAAGCTGTTAGTTGAAAATTATGCATCTGTTTAATGAAATAGTGACTCCCCCTTAAATAAGCATACTGGTTAGATAATAATGAAAACAAATTAATCCATGTTTACCATACCAATATTTGATACCAGGAAAGTGAACCTTCCTACATCAAAAGGTTTTGTAAATAGATCAGCTAACTGATCATCAGTATGTATTTTGGTAACTTGGATTAACTTCGTTTCATTACAATCTCTTATAAAGTGAAATCTGATTTCTATATGCTTGGTTTTTGGGAATTTCACTGGATTTTGCACAATGCTGATTGCATTTGAATTGTCAATATAAATAGGAGTGGATAAGAAATTCATACCATAGTCTCTCAGCGGATTTTGAATCCACATTACCTGGGAGTAGCAGCTTGCAGCTGCTACATATTCTGCTTCAGTGGATGATGTGGACACAGTTGTCTGCTTTTTGCATTGCCAAGAGACCAGTCTTGCTCCTAAGTATTGACATCCACTAGTTGTGGATTTTCTGTCAATGTTGCAACCACCATAGTCACTGTCAGAATAAGCAGTTAGTTCAAGGGGAGAATCTTTAGGATACCATAGGCCTAAGTGTGGTTGGCCTTTGAGATATCTAAAGATTCTCTTAACAGCAACCAAGTGAGAATCCTTTGGAGAGCATTAAAACCTAGCACACACACAGACAACAAACATTATATCAGGTCTAGAAGATGTTAGATACATAAGTGATCCTATAAGAGATCTGTATAAATGTAGGTCCACATCTATGCCATCTTTGTCTGTATGGAGCTGCTTGTGAGGATCCATTGGAGTGCTTGCAACCTTTGTGTCTTGATACCCAAACTTTTCTAGTATGTCTTTCACATACTTTGATTGACTTATGAAAAGTCCAGTGGGCTTCTGCTTAACCTGCAATCCTAGAAAGAAAGTGAGTTCACCCATTGAACTCATTTGGAACTTTTTGTGCATTAAAGATTCAAACTCTTTGCACAAACAATCATTTGTTGAGCCAAAGATGATGTCATCAACATAGATTTGAACAAGCAGAATCTCAGCTTTGATGGACTTAGTGAAAAGTGTTTTGTCCAGAGTGCCTCTCTTGAACCCATTCTGTAGAAGGTATGATGACAGAGTGTCATACCATGCTCTTGGGGCTTGATGGAGACCATAGAGAGCCTTATCTAACTTGTAGACTTTGTCTGGATACTTGTAGTCCTCAAAACCAGGAGGTTGACACACATATACCTCCTCTTTAATTGTCCCATACAGAAAAGCAGACTTCACATCCATTTGATACACTTTAAAACCTTTGAAGCTTGCATAGGCCAAAAATAGTCTGATGGCTTCAATTCTTGCTACTGGAGCAAATACATCATCATAATCTATGCCTTCTTCTTGAGTGTACCCTTGTGCTACTAGCCTTGCTTTATTCTTGATGACTATCCCTCTCTCATCTTTCTTGTTTCTGAACACCCATCTGGTACCAATTGCTCTCTTAGCTTTAGGAAGATCCACCAGAGTCCATACATTCTGAATCTTGAACTGTAGAAGCTCTTCTTGCATTGCCTCAATCCAGGATGAATCTTTTAATGCTTCTGATGCCTTTTTAGGTTCTAGATGAGACATGAAACAGGCATTCTCAAAGGCAGCTAGACTGAATTCAGGAACTGCTTGTTCAGCAACAGCAGTCTCATTTTGAACCATCTTCCTTGTTTGTACAGGAGTGCTTGGATCACCCAGTATTTGGTTGAGAGGATGATACTTGTGAACTCTTAGTGTGGGCTCTCTCTCTGTCTGAAAGGAGGGTCCAAGATTTGTATCATCTCCATCAGAACCAGTGAATGGTTCAGCTTCTGGAACAGCTTGACTAGTATCTGGGACTGTTTCCCTTTGAGTTGGAGCTGTTCTGTCAGGACTTGAGAGTGGCACTTCAGTGTCTGGATTTGGATCCTGTGAAGCATTCAGAACCCCTGGAGGGTCACATGACAGAAGTGGAAGAGTGATGTAGTCATCCCAACTTGTTGAATCTGCAGCAGTTTGAAACTTTGGGCCAACAGCTTGAGAATTTGTATTGGCAGCATGAGAATCTGTGTTGGCAGCTTCAATCTTGTATGCATCAGCTTCTGCAGTATACTCAACAAAGCTCAGAGAATTTGTTAGAGAATCTAAATCAAACAACCAATCAGGACCAGTGCCTTTGATATTAGCAGTATTTTCATTAAATTCAACATTGGCACTTTCTTCAATGGTTTTAGACACACTGTTATATACTCTATAGGCTTTGCTTTGATTTGAGTATCCTACAAAGAATCCTTCTTCTGCCTTACTTTCAAACATTCCTAAGTGAGTCTTAGTGTGTAGAATAGTACATGGGCATCCAAAAGGCTTGAAGAAAGCTATTAGGGGACTTCTGTTATGGAATAACTCATAGGGAGTTTTCCCTTGTGATTGGACAACTTGAACCCTATTCAGAACATAACAGGCTGTATTGACAGCTTCTGCCCAGAAAGTCATTGGCAGATTTGAATCAGCTAACATTGTTCTAGCAGCCTCAATTAATGTTCTGTTCTTTCTTTCAGCTACACCATTTTGCTGTGGTGTTCTTGGTGCACTATATTGTCTAGCAATGCCTTTGGACTCACAGAAACTGTTTAGAATGTGATTTTTAAATTCAGTTCCATTGTCTGATCTTATCACCTTAACTTTTGAGTTGGATTGGTTTTATATCTTAAGGATAAAAGACTTAACTAGCTCAGCAGTTTCATCTTTGGACCTAAGAAAGTAAACCCAAGTAAATCTGGTGAAATCATCAACAATAACTAAACAGTAAGCCCTTTTATTCAAACTCAAAACAGATGTTGGACCAAATAGATCCATATGAAGTAGCTGAAGAGCAGATGAGATTGAATTTACTTCTTTGGCCTTATGAGAAGTTTTGTGTTGCTTGCCTTTATGGCATGCTACACAATGATCATCACAGATGAACTCCTTTTGTGGTAAGCCTCTTACCAGATTCTATTTGACTAAAACATTCATGGACTTGAAGTTCATGTGACACATCCTTCTATGCCAAAGAGCAGACTCATTGGATGATGCATTGGATATCAAACAGCTTAAAGTATTTGATTTAGATAAAAGATCTGTGTCCAAACACTAAACATTGTCCTTTCTTGGTGTTCTTAGTAAAACAAGATTTTCAGGAATTTTGAAATCTTTTGAAAGGACAATGCACTCAGAATCTGTAAACAAAACAATGTTTTGTTTGTCACAGATTTGAGAGACACTTAATAAATTGTACTTCAGTTGTTCAACATACAAAACATCATGGAATGTCATGTTGCCTGCATTAACAGTACCTTTACCTGTAACCTTACCTCCTTTTGAGTTGCCTCCAAATGCAACAAAACCTCCATCAAAGCCTTTGAAATTTGACAAGCACTCAGAATCGCCTGTCATGTGCCTAGAGCATCCACTGTCCAAATGCCATCTTGTTTTATGAGGAGACCTATGGTTGCCCTGCACAAGTAGAAGCTTAGTCAGTAGTGGAGTAAACCCAAACCAAATTGGTTTTGGGTTGGCCTTGTACATTGACATAACTAAACACTGTTTTTGACTTCTTATATTTAGTGAGATCTACTGATGGAGCCTTTGGAGAGTATTTAGTGATTATATGAGGTATCCAGGTATTTTGATCATCTTTTCTTCTAACAGTCTCAGATGATGCACTAGCAGTTCCAGATTGATGCTTAGCAGTCTGATCTGTGTTGTTAGTGCTAACAGCTTCAGAATTTGCACTAACAGCTTCAGAATTTGTCTTAGCAGTCTGATCTTTTGTATCAGCAGTTTGATCTGAAAATTTGTCCTTGACACACCATATTTGTTTAAAACTTGATTTAGGTTTTGCCAAAACTTGTTTTTGGTGTGTGGGCTGTTTTTTATTAACTTTTGAAAGCCTGTGATCAACTGTTTTCTTTGGAACTGATGTGGAAGGTTTCACCTTTGAATGTTTTGCCTGAGTAGGATTTGATTTTGTTTGATTCACAGTCTGTTTTGCAATAGCTGGTTTATAAAAACAATCCTTGGCCAAGTGATTCTTCCTTCCACAGTGAAAACACCTTTTGACTGTTTGAATTGGAGATCCAGATTTATTTGACAATTTCTGGTTCTTGTTCCTCTGATTTCCCCTTACCTGCTGTTGTTTGGGAAACTTTTGCACACCATGCTTTTGGCATGTGCAGACTGAAACATTTTTACCCCTTTTATCATTCTTTGAAGAAGATGCAGTGTTACAGTTAGAATGTACAGAAACTTGTGGAGCAGCATTGCAAACACTCATCTTCTCTTTTCCTTTCTTATTGGGGGCTTGGATCTCTATGGGCGCACTCATTGTTTTATGTGGCTTCTCAGCTGTTGTGCACTCACATTCTGTGTTTTCAATCTGATCTTCTTTAGATTTAGGGCTGGTATCAAGGATAGGGTCTACAGTAGTCATAGACTCATCTAATGGTTCATTGACTAGTCTATCAGCAACTTCACTCATTGGATGAATGTACTTATTGTTGTATGGAGGTGGAGTAGCCCTGTATCCTATGCCTTCTTTGGGATTAACCTGAGATTTTACCCTATCTTTCAATTGGACTTCCATTAGGTGTTCCAGCTTTTGATTTGCCAACTTGAAGTTACCAAGATCTATGTTAACATATTCTAGTTTTTTATTAGCCTCTAACACCTTCTGTTCAGTCTCTTCTACCTTTTTATTCAGGGATTCTATTTTCTTATTTAGTTCCTTTTTCTCCCACTCATGATATGTTCTATCATGTCCCATTTGAATCTCATTATCCTTATAGTCATTGATCTGTTTTTCAAGATCTTCTATGGCTTGCATGTATTCATATCTCCTTTCTTCCATCTTAGCTAGAGTTTTGCACATGCTCTCATTGCGATCTCTGTATTTTTTAACCATATTCTTGCATGATTGAGAGCAGAGTTTAGAATTTACCTCAGCTGGTAGTTCAGTGGAAGAGACAGTTGATGTTTCTGCCATCAGAGCTTGATTCTAAAACTCTTCCTCTGTCTGATCACTCAAATCAAACACATTGTCTTCTTGGGAGACAAGTGCTGTTGATGATGATGTCTGATTGGGCTGTGGTGTCCTTGATGACTGTTGTCCTTGAGATCTACATTCCCTGGCAAAGTGACCAAGCTTATGAAACTTGTAGCACTCAACTTTTGTCTTATCAAAGGCTGGTTTGCCTTCTGTTTTAGCTTGAAAGTTGGTCCTTCCAGTTCTTTTAAGAAACCTTTTGGCCCTCATGGTCAGCATTGCATGTTGCCATTTTAAATCCATCTCTTCAAGATCATCTGGATGAATTTGTTCTAAATCTTCAGTATTTAGGGCAAACAGTCCATCATTGGCCACAAAAGCCTCATAGTGAGCTTCAGTAGAGTTGCTATCACCACCTGAAAAGGAATCACTGCTGTTAGATTTTTCAGAAGACAGAAGAGCAGTATTGTGATTATAAGAAAAAGATTTCTTTCTAGCATCAATCTCAGTCTCAAACACTCTCAGACTGTTGTACCGATCATCCAGTTCTATCTCATCAAGAGTGTCTTTTGTTCTCCATTGGGCAGCATAAACTGTCCATTCTTCTCCAAGAGATCTGAGAAACTTTCTGTTGACTTCATCTTGATCCAGGCTGACTTTTGCACTTTCTAATTCACTTATCAGTTTGTTAAACCTGTCAAAGATTTGAGTAAGGTTTTCATTCTTGCCACCAGAAAAGTTCTCATACTGCTGTTTCAAAAGATCCTTTTGATTTCTCTTGGTACTGGCATTACCAGCGAATCTTTTCTCTAAAGCATTCCAAAGAGAATGAGCAGTATAAAACTTTTTGAACTGATGTTGATAAGCATTAGGAATGGCTATTTGTAAAAGTGTAAGAGCTTTCACTTCATTGATTCTAGCCTTCCTTTCAAGTTCAGTTTTTGGAGGGGTTTTGACTGGTTTTCCCTCATCATCAAGTTCTGGATCAACTACAGGAGGAAATTCAACAGCTTCCCATATGGCATAGTCAATAAATTGGATATGCTGTTGAATCCTGAGTTTCCACATCTCAAACTCAGTGGGCTTGAGCATAGGCACTTTGAGTCCTTGCCCAGATCCACTGCTGCTATTTTCAAATTCCATTGCAAAAGATTAAAAATTTAAAAGAAAGTTTTCGACTTTGAAAAACAAAGAACAACCTGGCTCTGATACCACTTGTCAAGATCTAAAACTAATTAACCAAGACTAACTGATTTGAATTTATCAATGTATAAATCAATAATCTTGCTTTGAATCAAAGTTTAATTAAGAAGTGTGCGGAATAACACTTAACTATTTTAACAAAAGCTTTCAGAACAAATAGCAGATAAACACAATAAATAATCAAGATTGCTTGTATTGCTGAATTCAATGATTACAATCACCTCTAATCTGTTTGATTAGACGAAGAACACAGACTGTTCTTAGGGTTTTACAACCTTAGAGGCTTATGAAAACTTAATCAACCAAAGCAATTACAGACTCGAATATGCAGAAAACTCCGGTATAATAGAAAGACCTATTCTGTGTATTTATATTGCTTCTTGATATGTTTCCTTGACGAACCATTACTTCTCTGATAGTAGATATGCTGGAATCTTTGAATATATATCTTTTCCTGAAAATTAGCACTTTCTGTTTATGAAACTGTTGAGCAGCTTCAATCACTTGACAGCATGAACAGAGCAGCTCGAGTTGATTTACTCTGGCAGCTTGAACTTTTACACTGGCAGCTCGAGTTTCTTCAACTAGCAGCATGAACTTTGGATTTACATAAAAACTCTACTAACTGTTTGAGAAGTCTAACTAACAGCTTGAACCTACTTAAACTATTTCCCAACATGGGCCTTCTAGTTAGGTCTGTTTGTGAAGATGTGGAAGATTTGAAACTACTTAATCGGTAATTATGATTTGAGACAATGTTGTAATATATTCTGGATGTTGTAATAATTTAATTGGGTGTGTAGTCTTAGATTTGGTATCTTGTAGCACCGTAGGGTGTTTGGCACTGTTGCACTACTTTAATTATGTATTTTAATACTTCCGCACTTAAACTAGGTTATCAGATCATTATATAATTGTGTTTGATGATTAATCCTGGGTGTTTTGTAAATGGTGGTTGTTGTGACAAGGGTGTCACAAAATTGCTCACTGTTCTTGAGAATTTTTTTCGAAAAACCCTAAAATCACTAAGGGTTTTTAATCTGTTGATCATTGACAGTGAAAATTGGATCGAAGGTAAAGGATCGATAGACGAATCAATTGAGTATAAACTTGAATTGATTCACAAAACACAGAAAAAGATCTAGGCATTTTTGCTAAATTTTGAAAAATACAAAAACGAACACTGTTCTATTGAAAAAGTCCAACCTAGATCTATTTTTGCACAAAGATGTTTCACAAAAGGTGTTTGTATTCAAAATCCTCACCTTCGATTGCAATTTGAGTGAAAATAGGCAAATTTTTAGATTTAATTTGAATTTCAGACTTGAAAAATCAGAAAATATTAAGAAACTCGAAATACACATATCCTTTGTGTTATTCGAGTTGAATACCTGTGAAATTCGAGTTGACAAAAGTGTCAATCGAGTTGACAATCACTGTCAATCGAGGTGACAACCATAGTCAATTAAGTTAGATATAAAGTTCATTCGATTTTATTAGAAGTTTGAAATTTATTCGAGTTTCAAAGAAGACAAATTCGAGTTTCATTTTAAGCAAATTCGAGTTTCATTTTAAGCAAATTCGAGTTTCATTTTAAACAAATCACTCGAGTTTCACACCAAACTCAATCAAGTTTCACATTAAACTCAATCGAGTTTCACATTAAACTCATTCGAGTTTCAGTCTACACTCATTCGAGTTTTATACTTAGATCATTCGAGTTTCATACACACATTAATCGAGATTGTTGCAATACATCAACATCAAGTCTATTCAGTGTCTGAGTCAAGTTGATTATTGCTACTAACAAGTTACTGTGTTGTAGATTTCAGTACTAATTTGTGTTTCCAAGTTTGATCAAATTTTCAATCTCAATCAAAGTTCATCAGATCTTGGACAGTTTCCCATATATCAATCAAAATGTCAAAAGGCGCGCTAGCAATGGGATCAGAAACCAAACCCCCAATTCTATACAGGGGTGAATATGTTCAACGAAGGGAGAGGTTTCTTGAATTCATTAGCTTTCATGATTTATCAGAAGAGATGTTGAAATCCTTAACAGAAGGACGAGCCACTTTCATGGAAACAATCCCTGGAGTACCACTGGTAATCCCCCAATTCCACCAAGGACAGTAGAGGTCACCAACCTGACTGAGGCCCAAAAGAAGAGAAAATTAGGGGATAAAACTTCCAGGAAGTTACTTCTGATATCCATCCCAAATGATATTTACACATGCCTCACAAACACAAAAACTGCTAAGTTAATTTGGGATGAAGTGTGTAAACTGATGAGGGGATCTGACAGAGCTGCCACAAACAGGGCTAGAAACAGCCTAATGACGTTTGAAAATTTCAGAGCCCATGAAGGAGAACTACTAGAAAACACTTACCTAAGGTTTGTGAATTTGGTAAGTGAAATGAAACGAAATGGAGTGACAAAGTCCAATCTGGACATAAATGTCAAATTCCTAAATGTTCTGAATCCTGAATGGGAGAAATATGCTATGATTATCCAGCAAACAAAGGATATTGAAGAGATGGATTTTCATATGATATTTGAGAACCTCAACAACTATCAAGAGGTTGTGTTGACGAAAATATCAGGAAAGAAGAAAGCCGAGAAAGAAACTGCTGATCCATTGGCTCTACTGGCAGAGAAAAAGTTACAAAATGAAAAAGGAGAAAAGAGCCGTAGTCAGCAGTACATCTTCCGAATCAGAATCCTCCGATTCATCTGCTGATTCAGAGATAGAAGAAATGAAAAAGCAGATGGCACTGCTAACAAAAGCATTTCAAAAGAAATTCTACAGAAAGCCAACCAACAATAAGATGCGCTACAAAACAGGCTCGAGGAAAATCGAGAAGAAGGACAAATATGAGAAATCTGGAGAAAGCAGTGGAAGAAAGACTGACAAATATGAAAAGTCAGATAAGTCAGTAAAGAAAGATTCAGAACAGAAATGTTACAACTGTTGAAAACCAGGTCATTATGCCCGAGAATGTAGATCCCCAGTAGTCAAAAACTCAGACTACTATACGAGAAAGGCTCTCTTAGCCAAAGAAAAAGAGTCTGGCAAAGCTCTTATGGCGGAGGATGACCACTGGTTGCAGTTATCTGAAGATGAAGATATTCTGGATGAAGATGCTCATATTTGCCTCAAATCAGATATTTTCAATGAGTCAGAATTGAGTGAATCAGCATTGATAGCTGAAGATGAAGTATGGGTTGGAGTAACTGATGAAGAGGATGCTGAAAGACAAGAATCTGAGGAAGAAGAGACATAAGAAGTTGCATTGATGGCAACTGGCAAAAATGAGCCTGAAAATGATGAAGATTCAGAGTCTGAAAGATCAGATGGTTCTATTAAGCCGGAGGTACATTCTAATTCTGACTCTGATATTGATGAATCATGTGTACTAGAAGAAAAACTAACTCACATGGCCTTTATGCTTAAAAAGTTTGAAAAATCTTTAAAGGCGGAAAAGAAAAATGCTCATTCTTTGGAAAACAAACTTCGTAATGAACATAACTTAGTTTTAGACTTTTCCAAAGATAAAGCATTAGCCTTACGAGCAGTTTCAGACTTACAAGATAAGGAAAGAGAACTACAAAGCAATACACTCAATCTTAATCACAACATATATGATTTACAAGAAAGACTGCGAATAGCAGAATTAGAAGCTTCAAACTTTTCTGTAAAATATCATGCTATTTTTGAAGAACGAACTAAACTTTATGAGAAAATAAAGAAGATGGAAGATGAATTTTCAAAAGAGGGCAAACAGATCAAACAATTTATTTAAATCAACCAAAAGACACAGAATTTTATAATTCTAAATCTGGAATTGGTTGGGAAAATCCAAAGTATCTGACAAAAGCAATATCTAGTTCACCAACATTATATGATGTCAGATACATGAACTTAGGATTAAAAATGGCATTTATGAAAGCCTCTGAAGAAGTAGAATCTAGTAAAGAAATAAAAAGATTACGATCAGACAAGATGCAAAATTCTGGTGATTATACCAGAATAAATGAAACAAGTAATATTCATGATATTAAAGAAGAGTACATTCAAACATATTCTGAAAAGGATTTGTCTGAATTACCTATTCAATCTCAAAAGTTATATATGCCATATTCAATTTTAGAAAAGATAAAATTTGATCTAGAATTGAAAGTTAAAAATTTTGAGACAGAGAATGGAACTCTCAAGGCTGAACTAAGAAGTATGGAACAAAAGTTGCAAAATCAGCCTAAAAACATAAAATTGTCTGATCCACCATCCTCAGCTTCTCTAGATTCTATAAATTCAGAAAAGGAATTTGATCTGTACATGCACTCTGACTTTAATTTATTAGAGCAAATGTTTGATAAAATTGCTGAATTTATCAAACCTTTGCATAACAAACAATCAGATAATAATAAAGAACCAGTTAAAATTCTGCAAAGAATTTCTACAGATTCATTAAAATCATCTGAAAATTCACCATTATTATAACAAAAGAAGGAGAAAACAAAAGTTATTGTTAATACTCCTAACTTTGAAAAGGGTGAATCATCTTCATCAGCGGACTCAATTGCACTTAAAGTCCAATCTTCAAAAGGTATGAGAAATTTACAGAAGAAATAAGTATCTAAATCTACTAATTCTCATACTTCTTTTATGTCAGATATCATTGTGAACGGTTCGAGAAAACAAGTTTGGAGAAAGAAGAAAAGAGAACAGAAAAACAAGAGTATAAAACAAGAGTGGCGCGTGAAGGACAAAATTGTTACAGATAGAAATAGCAACATTCAACATTCTGTTTGTAATAATAAACTTGTTAATAATTCTTGTATGAAGTTTTCAAGAACGGACTTAATTGCTTTGAATTCTTGTACTTGTAAGCCTTTAATTGTGAAATCTAATAAGCTCGTCTACCAACCGAAGAAAAAGGACCCATTTTATGAACAGGAAAAGGTTCCACAGAAAAGAATCTCAAAAACAATTCCAACATGAATTGTCCAAAAGTGGATACCTAAAAGTACAGTTCAAAAGTGGGTACAAAAACAACATCAAATGATAAGCTGAAAGCCATATCTGTTAGGAAATCAAATAATACTTTGCATGAATTACCTAAAACAAAAGTACCCAACTACAAGTGGGTACCTCATGTGCTACTTCGTCTTATAGGTAAACCATGTCTGGTATCTTGACTCCGGATGTTCCAAGCATATGACCGGACAAAGAGACACACTCACGAACTTTGTAGAAAAGTTCTGTGGGACAGTCAGATTTGGAAATGATCAGTTTTGTCCGATCAAAGGATACAGAAGTCTCAAATACGACAAAATTACCATCCAAAAGATTTTCTATGTTGATGGTCTTGGACACAATTTGTTTAGTATTTGACAGTTGTGTGATAATGGTTTAGAAGTCAATTTCAAAGCCAATCGGTGCAGCATCAGATCCGGAGAAGGAATGGAAATATTGGCAGGAAACAGGAAAACAAATTTGTACTCCATTGATTTAGCCTCGATTAATCTGAAGAAAGATGTCTGCTTAATGTCAAAAGCTACATCTAAAACAGCATGGCTGTGGCATTGTCGCCTTTCACATCTGAACTTCAATGAGTTAACCAACCTAGCAAAAGGAGGGTTAGTCAAAGGGCTGCCAACTCTCAAATTCCAAAAGGAGCAGTTGTGTGCCGCATGTGAAAAAGGAAAAATGACAAGAGCTACACACAAATCCAAAACTGAACACTCATCCACGAGAGCACTGGAATTACTGCATATGGATTTGTGTGGACCAATGAGAGTACAAAGAATTAATAAAAACTATATGTATTGGTGATAGTTGATGACTATTCACGATACACATGGGTTTTCTTCCTGAGGTCCAAATCGGATGCAACCGAAACGATCATAGACTTCATCAAGAAAATACAAGTGAAGTTGCAACTCACAATTCAAACAATCCACTCAGATAACGGAACAGAATTCAAGAACAAATCGCTTCACTCATTCTTGAATTCTATAGGAATTACACATCATTTTTCAGCTGCTCGAACTCCACAACAAAACGGTGTCGTTGAAAGAAGAAATCGGGCACTAGTGGAATCAGCTAGGACGATGCTGGCATATTCAAATTTACCGTTATTTTTATGGGCAGAAGCAGTTGCAACAGCTTGTTTCACACAGAATCGTTCAATCATAAATAAGAGATTCGGAAAGACTCCTTACGAATCGATTAATAAACGAATACCTAATATTAAATTTTTCAATGTCTTTGGTTGCATATGCTTTATTCTAAACGACAAAGATAATCTTGGAAAGTTTAATCAAAAGGCAGATGAAGGAATATTCATCGGATATTCAAAAGAGTCGGTTGCCTTCCGAGTATACAACAAGAGAACCAAGACAGTCAACGAGAGCGTGAATGTCAAATTTGATGAAGGAGTGGTAATGGCTTCTGAACACACCAGTTCAGGACCCGAACCTAAAACGCAGACTTCATTGGAGTCATCTGAACAAAATGCTGAACACTCAGAATTACATAAGTTGTTTGAGAATTTTTATGAAGACTATTTTGAAAAGCCCAAAACTAATGTTCTAAATTTGGTGCCTGACAGGATTACTGAAGATCCAGTCGTAGTCTCTGATCTTTCTCAACAACAAGTTTCAGAAGAAAGTGGAGAAGCCTCAACAGCAAATGTGCAGTCGACTACTGAGATTGTACAACCCATTGAACCTCCAAATTCTTCTGAAACCCCCATTACTTCTGAACAGTCAGAAGCTCCTACTTCAAATGTCCCACCTACTACATCTGAAGTAACTCCCCAACCATATCTAGATCGTAATCCCAATCAAGACCAAATAGAACCGTTTCCACATACTTTTAAGTGGACAAGAAATCACCCAATAGAAAACATTATTGGTGATCCATCTGCGTCAGTCCAAACCAGAAGGGCCACCATAAATGAATGTATATTTTCAAATTTTCTAATTAAATTGAGCCCAAGAATGTAAAAGAAGCACTTCTGGACGCTGATTGGATTGTGGCGATGCATGAAGAACTGAACCAGTTCGAACGGTTAAAGGTCTGGAGACTTGTTGAGCGCCCAAAAGACAAATCCATTATAGGCACGAAATGGATCTTTAAAAACAAGAAAGACGAACATGGAGTAATCATTCGGAATAAAGCTCGTCTCGTTGCCAAAGGATACAGCCAACAAGAAGGGATTGACTACGATGAAACGTTTGCACCAGTTGCATGAATCGAAGCGATTAGAATGTTTTTAGCTTTTGCCGCTCATAAAAACTTTACAGTTTATCAAATAAATGTTAAAACTGCGTTTTTAAACGGGGAACTAACAGATGAAGAATATACATATCAGCCCGAAGGTTTTACTGATCCTTCGAGACCTGATCATGTATATATTTTAGATAAGTCACTGTATGGCCTTAAACAAGCACCGCGTGCTTGGTATGATGCACTTTCAACATATCTGTTGAAATGTGGATTTACCAAAGATGCAGTTGACACCACCCTGTTTATAAAACGTCAGGGGCCGGATATCATAGTTATACAAATATATGTAGATGACATAATATTTGGGTGTACAAATCCGGAATTTTGTAAGAAATTTGCATTTTTAATGTCCCAAAAATTCGAAATGAGCATGATGGGGGAAATAAATTTTTTCTCAGGATTACAAGTAAAACAATTAGCTGATGGTATTTTTATCAATCAGTCAAAATATATACAAGACATGTTAAAGAAATTTAACATGGTCAACAGTACTCCTATGAAAACTCCCATGGCTCCGGATTCAAAGTCAAAACTCGATGAGGACATCTCAGGGAAACCTGTAGATGTGACTCATTATCGAGGTATAATTGGGTCATTAATGTACTTAACAGCTGGTAGACCGGATATTATGTTTGCTACATGTGTCTGTGCAAGATATCAGGCAAATCCTAAAGAATCACACTTAACAGCTGCGAAACGAATTATAAGATATCTCAAAGGAACTCCAAATCTTGGTTTGTGGCATCCTAGAGAATCTTCATTTAATCTAACTGCTTTTTCTGACGCTGATCACGCAGGTGATAAGATGGACAGAAAAAGTACGTCTGGAGCAGTACAATTCTTAGGTGACAAACACGTATGCTGGTCATCCAAGAAACAACATTGTGTTTCATTGTCTACAGCTGAAGCAGAGTACGTGGTTGTATCTTCTTGCTGTTCTCAAGTGTTGTGGATGAAGAGCCAACTGCGCGATTATGGGTTTACACCAAAGAAAATACCAATCTACTGTGATTCTCATAGCGCAATAGCTATTGCATCAAATCCGGTGCAACATTCAAAAACAAAACACATTGACATTCGGTACCATTTTATAAAGGATCATGTAGAAAATGGAAATATAGAATTATATTTTGTGCCTACTGAATATCAACTAGCTGATTTGTTTACCAAAGCGTTAGATGAATAAAGGTTTAATTTTTTGGTATACAAATTAGGTATGTTGAATCGTTATGATTTAATAATTCAGTAGTTTCAATTTATAATTTAAATTTTCATTTTTTTTATTGTCTTTCTATCTAATTTTCAATTGGGTCATTAATGTACTTAACAGCTGGTAGACCGGATATTATGTTTGCTACATGTGTCTGTGCAAGATATCAGGCAAATCCTAAAGAATCACACTTAACAGCTGCGAAACGAATTTTAAGATATCTCAAAGGAACTCCAAATCTTGGTTTGTGGCATCCTAGAGAATCTTCATTTAATCTAACTGCTTTTTCTGACGCTGATCACGCAGGTGATAAGATGGACAGAAAAAGTACGTCTGGAGCAGTACAATTCTTAGGTGACAAACACGTATGCTGGTCATCCAAGAAACAACATTGTGTTTCATTGTCTACAGCTGAAGCAGAGTACGTCGTTGTATCTTCTTGCTATTCTCAAGTGTTGTGGATGAAGAGCCAACTGCGCGATTATGGGTTTACACCAAAGAAAATACCAATCTACTGTGATTCTCATAGCGCAATAGCTATTGCATCAAATCCGGTGCAACATTCAAAAACAAAACACATTGACATTCGGTACCATTTTATAAAGGATCATGTAGAAAATGGAAATATATTGTGCCTACTGAATATCAACTAGCTGATTTGTTTACCAAAGCGTTAGATGAATAAAGGTTTAATTTTTTGGTATACAAATTAGGTGTGTTGAATCGTTAAGATTTAATAATTCAGTAGTTTCAATTTATAATTTAAATTTTCATTTTTTTTATTGTCTTTCTATCTAATTTTAAATTCTTGAATCTTAAAAAGTTAATATTCTTTGGAATTTAACAAGATCTGGATTGTCATGTGCAGGGGGAGCAGAAAAATAAATTTATCTGATTTTGAGTAAATCTGATAAAATTTATCTGTTATTTTGTAGGGGGAGCTCAGCTGAGAAATACAATATATGTGTAATGGGGAACAACATTCAGAAATTCAAGGGGGAGCATTATTAATTTTTTTTTGGTTATGTCAATTTTCAAATGTTTGTTACTTGTGTTTAAATTTTTTTTTTGTTTGTTTTTGTTGTTTATTTTTAAAATTTTCTTGTTTTATTTTTATTGTTCTGTTTGTTTTTATTTTGTTAAAAAAAAATTTTGTAAAAGATATTAAGTGGGTTTTATTTTTTTGAAGATGGGCAGAATACAATTGTAAATAATGGGCCGGTTCACTCTTTCTATAAATTTGAAAGTTCAAATTCAAATTCATTTTTCGGATCCTTTCACTATTCATCATCTTCTCTAGACTCTTACTTCACACTTAACAAACCGAAAAACCCACTCATTATTTTGAAAGATTCAAGAAAGCAGTTCGAGGATATTGTGAGTAATATGTTTTTTGATTGTGTATTTCCTTCATTTTTTTTACATCTAAATGTAACTGTTCTGTGTATCAGTTTGTGTTTTGATTCGAAGTGTACGTATTTTGGATATTAATGGTGTTCATAACTTCTGTTCAGTAAATTGAAATTAAATGTGTGATAGGCTTCGTATTGTAGACATGAACATGAATCTGAAATTTCATGAGTCATTTGTCGGATATACAAGAAGAACAAGGTGAAGGTGATGATAATGATGATGATGATGATGGTGCTGATGGAGGTGATCATCATGAGGGAGGAAGTATGATGATAGATATCGTAAGTATTGCTGAAGAGAGTGTGAGGGATACCTTAAACCTAGAAAGCCGGGGTATGTAAGGTCTACCACTATACGAGATCTATCTAGACGCGGAGCCGTCAACGAGTGCGGAATCCTCGTTAACGGGAAGACGGAACCAACTCTCAACTACGAAACACGGAGACTATCAGAGGCTGAACGAACGACACACGAACGATCCTACGAACTGATTCTCTCCGAAAGAACACGCACCAAGCTGATAAACTCGAGATCACTTTATGCTTAATCCCTCACGAATTCTGCAAAAAGTCTAATAATATCTCGAGTCTATCCCTAATTATAGACCCTGATTCGAGTTTGATGTGGGCCAAACTCGAATCTGGCCCAAGGCCCATTCGAGTCTGTCCACAAAGACACTCTCGAATCTGGTCATATTCGAATCTATGGCTACATTCGAATCTATCACAGATTCGAATGCCAAGCCTTGCATGATTCGAATCTAGCATTTCACATAAACAACTAAGTGTTGAAACTTATGTTTTTACCTTATGAATGAATTTATCTTTGTACTTTATGTTTGAACTTCTTGAAATACGTCACATCAAGTTCAAACATACAAACACTAATAAATATCAACCATATATAAACATATATAACAAACACTTGCTAAACCACAATGTTGGATCATTTAGACTGCTATCGTCACACAGGATGTACCAACAGGGTATTACCACATCTGCTGTTAGCTCTCCGATGAGAGTTAGCATTGAAGAAGTCAGTATCCCACTGACGACTGCACACCCAACCATCCACTCAGTCTCCTCTCAACAGGAGATTGTTTCAATTGAGCACCGGGATGAACCATATATTCTATCCGAGAGTCATTTGGACTTGATGGATATTGAAACAAGTACACAGCTGCCCGAGTGTACGACATCAATTCAATCACTGAGTATAGATCCTATACAGCCTAGGACACCCGAGTGTACGATATCAATTCAAAATCTTCCATGACCGCTTCCCCAGTCTCAGTGTCAGCGTACCACCAATGCAGATTTTTCAAAACATTCTGTGGCATCGGCTTGAGAGGCACCTTCCTAAGACATCTAGCTGGTTTATAGTGAATCCTCATCCAAGGTCGTCCAGTTAGAGGATCGATACGTGACGGATCTTCTACTCTTCTCCCGACCCTTGGATTCAATCGCTCAAATTTCCTTGATCGTCCCTCCTTTCTTATGATTCTTGCGATAACGTCCGCGTAGGGATCATTGCCAATGTTTATCAGATCTTTCCATGCTAGGTCTGTGATTTCGATCTTTGGCAGGGAGTTGAAAGCTTTTAAAGTTCGCCTCATGTACTGAAGCCCGTCTTTCCTCTTAATTACAAATAGCTGCAGTTCTCTATCAAAGAACCAGCTTAATATGCGTGCAGACAGCTTCCCAGTACCTGGCACTCTCATTGTCTTCTTAAGCTCTAACTCCTTCTGTTCAGCCCTGAACCATAACTTTCGTTTTTCTTCGTTTGATAGCTCTCTAGCAGGTTCTTCTGTTGATGGCTGAGTATTCAATGCAGCATTCACTACTTCTATGTTTACAATATTATCCCCATCAATCATGTAAGTATCCGTGATAGGATTCTGCTGTACGACTATCTCGTCGGCTTCATCATCCTCATCAGCAACTACTTCATCATCTGATTGCCAGTCTACTATCTCCTCTGGCACAAACTCTCCTTCTTCTAGCTCTTCATCGTCATAGTCAAAACCTACATCCATCGGATCATCATCGAGATCCATAAGAGCGTCGATCATCTCACTGATTTCAAAATCTGTAGGCTGCTTCGATGAACTTGCCTCACCCATTTCTCCTTCAACTTGACTGGGCTCCCCCTGAACTTGTGTAGCCTGAGCAGCAGGAAAATCTACTGGCTCATTCTCATTAGGTGCATCGGGATCATTGCCTTCGTCATCTTCATCTCTACGCTGCTCCTCATGATCCCTACAACTTGTCTCCCCCTGAGCTTTTAGATTTTGCATTAGCTGCTCAAGGAGGGACCGCATCGATCGGATCTCTTCTGATTGATCTGCAATAAAGGACTTTAACTCTGTGTTCTCTTCCCTGACATTCTCCACAATCTTCTTCAACTCGGCATTATCCTTATCAAGATTTGCATTATGCGCCTGGAGTTCGCCGATCGCCTTTGTTAGGCTTAAGATTTGGACATGCTGGAAGTCAACGCGTCCCTTAAGCTGCACAAACCGTTGGTTGTCAGCGAAGGTGGTCGAGGTAAATGGAATGGACTGAATAGGAGTAGGGATGAATGGTGATGGAATGTATGGTTCATGTTGAGGTGGTGGTGGTGGTGGAGCGGTGGCTTGAGGTTCTGGAGTTTGAGTTTGAGGTTGTTGTGCATCGGATGCTGAGGATGACCCTTGCATAAACCTGTGACGCTTGGCCCTTTGCCGAGTCACTAAGGGAGCAATTTCCTCCTCTTCAAAATCTGATTCATCAGATTCCCTTACTACTCTCCTCCTCGATGCCTCTTCATTAACTACTAACCTAGATCCATACGTTCCGATTTGAATATTAGGTTCTGTAGCCATTGATTCAGGAGCTTCAACCTCTAGCTCCTCCATTTCTTCCGACTCGGTTTCCGATGATGACAAAACTTTATCAGCTTGCTCTGGCATATATTCATCAACATCTCTAAACACGTCTTCCTCTCCTTCTGGTGGACTAAGTAGTTCACCTACTAGCGCTGCAGCGACATCTTCGTTTGCATGAGGACCTGCCTCCCAGATTTAATTAAGCGTTTGGCACAGTTGCTCAGCTTCAGTTGGAACATTTGATGGCCCGGCTTCTTGAACTTCTGGTTGCGGACTTGTCGAAGGCCTTGACGCCTGAGTTTGACTCGCAGCTGATATTTGTCTACGCCTTTGAGCACGCTGTGGCAGTGGCTGTGGTTGTTGTTGTTGTTGTGGCGGTGGTTGTCTTTGTTAAAATTCAACTACCCCTGCCCAGTTGGCAACATCCGGGACTTGAAAATCCCTATCCAAGATCGCTCCGAATAACGGACGCTCAACCGGAACAGCCAATCTTCCTCTGTGTGAGGAACAATCAGCGAAAATCCGTTTATCCATAACAGCAACACTTTGAATGTCATTCGACGGCGGCAGATTTGGCAAGAAATGCCTGATCAACATCATAATGAACCGCGGATATAACAAGAACTGTTGATTTTCTGGTGCGGTTATTTGGTGAACAAATTCAGAGAAAAACATCTCCGAAAAGCTGTATGGTCGATTATAAACCATCGCGACTATCCCCGACTGCATCTTCGCAACCATATAATCAAACCCTGCTTTCTTTGGAGCAAAGCATACCATAAACACATGAGCTAGAAACCTCCACTGTCCAATTAACCCACTCTTCATATATGAAACTTTTGTCACGTCTTGACTGTATCCCATTCTCAGAAAGGCCGCTTGCCTTATGTTCAGAGGAAACTCTATCGGACCAGATTCTTCTTCTTGTGTGCCCAGCTGCAACACTTGACGTAGCATATCCGCCGAAAAGACCAGCAGTTGTCCAGCAATACGAGTGCGTAGCACTCTCGGTGTGACCGAGCAGTCTACCTGCAGATGATCGTAAAACTGACGAATGTACGGTAAAACTAGCTGAACATTATGTGACAGTGCAAAACCAATCCTAGACTCTACTAGGAAATCAAGCACTTGTCTGAATCCATGCGCCTCAGGGAGATTATGATCCGGATGAAGCACCATATTGTGCTTAGGCACGAACGCTCGTACAACCATTTCTACACAATAAACAAAACTATTAGATACATTAAAGATCAATAAACTTGTTTAAATTCAAATCTGTTATATTTTGAACTTGATTAAGTACAAAATCCAACACAATTAAATTTCTACAAGTTTAATAAAATTTAAATTAAATAATGTAAATAAAAGAAAGATTCGAAGGAAACATATTCGAATATAACAGATTCGAATAAGTCTCTTTTCGAGTCTAATGGCAGAATCGAATGTGTTGGTCTTCGCGAGTCTAATGATAGATTCGAGAAATCGCAAGAACAGATTCGAAACCCCGTCGGCCGTTATTTCAACAAAAACCCAAGATTTTAACCATTTTGAACTTAGCAAATCACATACATTAGTTCAACTAGGTTCTAATCATTGATTTATGCTATTAATTTAACTGTTTATCAGTCCAAAATTGGTAATTTTGTAAAAACCCTATTTCGACTCTTAAACCCTCAAAAACTTGATGATTTTGCCTAAAATTGTGTATAAAACTACATGAAGCTTGTACAATCAAGTTGATTATACCTAGATACAGTAGTAGAATCGAACACACTAGCTTTAAACTCGATGGATTGTCGTATATATGAGAAACGGTAGATTCGAGGATAGATTCGAGATCGCCGCTATAGACTCGAGGAAGTAGATTCGAAAACAGTAAGAATTAAATGACTTCACTGTTGACCTATATATACTACCAACCTTCGAGTCTAAGGCCAGACTCGAATCTACTGACAGATTCGAAGCCTTCCACATTCGAGTCTGTCCTAAACTCGAAAACACCAAACACTTAGAAAAATTTCGAAAATTTTTGAAATAACTTCAACTTTTTCAACCTTTTTCTACGGTATTGTGTAACAAGATAAACTATGCCAACTCTTTTACTCTAAGCACAAGATATTTCACGCAATGTTTATTTTATCCAACTTTGAATGCACCCTCAGTAATTTTTGACCTTTTACCTAAGTAAAAAATTAAACTAAAATAAAATAAAATAAAATAAAATAAAATAAATTAAGGTAAAATAAAAATAAAAATAAAATAAAATAAAATAAGATAAGTAAACCTGGAAAATTTTAAACTTGACTAAAAAATTAACTAAGACTTACGCTAAACTTATTAACATTAACAACTTATGCTAAACTCTAAACAAAATATTTTTGATGAGTATAGTCTAAGAAAGGTTCAATCAGATAGCGATGTCTGATACTTACTTTCAGTACTTCAACTTTCACACTTAGGAATTTTTGATTCCTTTGATTGTTTGTCGTGACATACCTATTTAGCTGATTGTTGGTATTTTACCCCTTTAAACACTCTACATTTCGGAATATCTCTTGGCATTTTTATTTATCATGAAATTATCTTACGTGACTCAGACATAGACATACTTTTATGATCAAGGCACACAGACAAAGATTCTAACTTATTGGTATTTGCAAACTTTCTTAAAAAGACAAACATCGGACACAGGTCTATATTTTCATACAACAAAGTGTCTTAGATTGACTTAAGGTTTATTCTTAAAGTTAGCAAGACAGCGGTGACAGGTCTGTACTGACGTACAACAAAGCGACATATCTGCTAACCCGAATCTAAACAGAGACAACAGGTCTGTACTTACGTACAACAGAGTTGCATGTTTTCGACTCTCAATTTTGTATGATTTTTCTATTCTTTCCATTTTAAGATGTATTTGATGTTGCCATACATCCCCAGAAAGTTTGCATATCTCATTTAGACTCAAAGTTTGTATGTCTTGTACATAAAAATTAAGACCGATTGGTCATACATCTAAGTTAGTGACACGCTTGACTTTTTCTAGAATATTTTATTAGCCTTGAGATTCCCTATATGTATTATGCCTACCAACATATCAAACTAAATAAAGTATAACACTTAGAATTTAGTTGCATTATGTGTGAAAGCCTAAACACTTAGAGTTTGTAACGACTGTGCTAATTTTCGTCACTTTGAACCTATGCTTCTAAGACTTAACTCTTTTTTCTGATATTCTCTTTTTTTGTATTTTTATAATTTTCTCTCTTTTTTCTTTTGTTTTTCATAAGAAATAGAACTAAAATAAGATAACGTACTAACTTACTAAAAATAGAAACTTACTAAAAATAGAAACTTACTAAAAATAGAAACTTTCCTAAATTAGCAGACTACGGTAAAGAAAGAAAATAAGCTACTACTACTAAGGTCAATTTACTCTGGGTTGCGCATTCCATTCAGTTGAATTAAATACTCAAACCGTGACCTATCAAATGCTTTGGTAAATAAATCTGCATTATTATCTTCTGTTGCCACTTTTACCAATTTGATTAAGTTCTTTTCGGCACAATCACGAATAAAATGATGCCTAATGTCTATGTGCTTTGTTTTGTTGTGTTTAACTGGATTATTCGTTATAGCAATTGTAGATTGATTGTCTATCCTAATTGGAGTTTGAGTGTAAGCCAAACCGTAATCCCGCAATTGTTGTTGTATCCACAGAACCTGTGAGCAGCAACTACCAGCAGCAACATACTCGGCCTCGCACGTTGACACGGCTACCGACGTTTGTTTCTTGCATTGCCAGGATACCAATCTCCCTCCTAGGAACTGACAACCTCCAGTCGTTGATTTACGCGTCAAGCTGCATCCTCCGTAGTCAGAATCCGTGAACGCCTCCAACTCTAGATCTCCCTCCGCGTGATACCAAAGTCCTAGCTTAGGTTTCGACTTGAGGTATCGAAGAATCCGCTTCACAGCTTTCATGTGCATCTCCTTTGGATTTGCTTGAAACCTAGCACAAATACACACAGCAAACATAATGTCAGGTCTTGAAGCAGTTAAATACATAAGTGATCCAATCATGGCCCGATATAAAGTCGGATCCACATCGGTATCACTTTCAGTACCCGGCCCGAGATTATGATTCACTTGAATCGGCGTGCTGAAATGGGCAGTTAACTTTGTTCCCTCCCTCCCGAAACGTTCTAATATGTCATAGACATACTTAGTCTGATGGATAAACATCCCTTCCTTCTTTTGGTCAACTTGTAACCCTAAAAAGATATTTAACTCTCCCATAGCACTCATCTCGAACTTAGACTTCATCACCTTCCCGAAATCTTTGCACATTTGTTCGTCTGATGATCCAAAGATGATATCATCGACGTACACTTGTACCAAGATAAAGTGTTCTCCCTTCCTCTTAACAAACAGAGTACTATCTATCCTACCCCTTTCAAAACCGTTCTCTAACAGATGATTGGATAGAGTCTCATACCACGCCCTAGGTGCCTGATGCAATCCATATAGAGCCTTATCTAAGCGATATACTCTATCAGGATATTTTGGATCTGTAAATCCGGGCGGTTGTTCTACATACACCAACTCCTTCACTTTCCCATACAGGAAAGCACTCTTAACATCTAACTGATATACCTTAAAGCCCTTGAAGGAGGCAAAAGCTAGAAACAACCTAATGGCTTCCAGCCTTGCTACTGGTGCAAAAACCTCGTTGTAATCGATTCCCTCCTCTTGGTTGAAACCCTTTACAACTAACCTAGCCTTGTTGCGAGTGACTATACCCCGATCGTTTCTCTTGCACTTAAAAACCCATTTGGTTCCTATGACAATTTCCCCTCGAGGTAATGGAACTAACTCCCACACTTCTAGTTTCCTAAATTGCGAAAGTTCTTCCTGCATCGCTTCAACCCAGGAGTTATCCTTAAGTGCCATTTGCACATTCTTAGGCTCTACTTGCGATATGAAACATGAATAAAGACATGTGTGATATGCCTCGGAGTCGTTTATCATCGACAACAACACAGTGTTGTTATTTACACTACTCCGAGTCCTCACACCCTCGTTAGGATTTCCTATGATGCTTTCTATTGGATGGTTCTTGTTAATCCTAGAGGTCTCTATATCATCAACCCTTAGATTATCTCCTAAGTTAGATCCTATTTCACCTAATGGGGGAACAGGCTCAGCTTCTACATTTTCCTCCTCATGGACGTTTTCCTCAGAGTTGGAACTTGATGCTTGAGTCTGATTCTCAGTGGTAGGTGCTTCAGGAACATCGACTTCTGGAGATCTATCTACAGTCGCAGTAGGCTCGGATGTGGATTCAAACGAAGTCCTCGGAAAGATATGGCCATCGTCATTTAGGTGCAACGTTGCCATGTCTTTTTCGATTGTACCTGCAGTATCATCCAAAGGAATCTTAATTGACTCAAACAATTTATCATAGTCAAATAACCATTCCGGACCAGTTTGGGGTTCATGTGTATAACTTGTGACTTCAATATTATACACAATCTCCACAGTACCATTTGTTTTGTTAAAAACCCGTTTGTTTGGTGAGTTAGGCACATAACCTAGGAAGTATCCTTCGTCAGCCTTTTCACCAAACTTCGGTTGATGTTTTGTACGCAATAAGGTGCATGGTACCCCAAACGGTTCGAATCCAGTTAAATTAGGTGGCCGTTTATTCAAAATTTCATAGCATGTTTTGTTCAAAGATTTGACTGTAAGGACTCGGTTTAAAATATGGCACGCGGTATTCACTGCCTCCCCCCAAAACATGGTAGGAAGCTTTGAATCCGAAAGCATAGTCCTTGCAGCCTCAATCAATGTTCTATTTTTACGTTCGGCCACCCCATTTTGTTGAGGTTCATATGGTGCACTGAATTGATGCACTATGCCCTTTGATAGGCAATATACACCAATTACAGTGTTTTTGAATTCAGTCCCATTATCACTACGAATATTTTTAACCCTTGTTCCGTAGGAGTTCTCCACTTGGTCTAAGAACCCGATAAGTTTGGAAGCCGTCTCGTCCTTTGTACCTAAAAAGAAAACCCAAGAAAGCCGTGAGTAATCGTTAGTGATAACTAAACAAAACCAACTACCTCCTATACTCCTTTTGTTGATAGGGCCGAAAAGGTCCATATGCAACAAATCGAATGTTGAGGATATTGAGTTCTGCTTCTTGGACTTGTGTGTCTTCTTATGTTGCTTGCCCTTCATGCACGGTAGACACTTGTCCTCGAACTGAAAGCTCTTCATAGGCACACCCTGCACCAGTCCATTCTTCATTATGTAATTCATCTTCCTTAGGTGCAGGTGAGCCATGCATCTGTGCCACAGTACGGATTCCGTCTCCGAAGCTTTGGATAATAGACAGATTGGCCCCATCGAAGACTCCGGCTTGTTCATATCCAGCATGTACAAGTCATTCTTCCTTGGCGTCTGCATCAAAACCCATTCTTCAGGAATCTTGAATCCCGGCTTTAGCACTAACGCCTCAGTGTCAGTAAATAACACCGAGTTCTTCTTATCACAGATTTGAGATACACTAATGAGATTGTGAACCAGTTTATCAACGTGATAAACTTGGTCCAAACTGATTGTCCCATTAGTGACCACTCCGGTACCCGTGATATTTCCACCCTTGTAACCCGCGAATGATACGAATCCCCGATTTCCCCCTTTGAAGTCTGTAAGTAGACCTCGTTCCCCTGTCATGTGCCTGGAGCATCCACTGTCGACGAACCACTTGTTGTTTGGACCTGTGGTAATCTCCTGCACATGAAAGAAAATAGGTTAGTTATCACGGGGAACCCAAGCCATGACTGACTTGGTAATACCATTCTCGTCCACATACTTGAACTCTTTCAAATACCCATCTCGCCTTTCAGGTGACTTGGGCCTTTGAACTGGGTTTTGTTGTGGTGCCGAGTGATTTAAGTTCACTCTTTGCCTTGGAGTAGGCATTTATTGTGGAGCTCTAGAATAGTTCCTATTATATGGCATTTCGGACTGTGATCCCTGAGCTCTTACCGGTGCGTACTGTCTAACTGGAGTGTGAGACCTAACTGGAGTGTGTGACCTGCTAGGTGTTGTGCTCCTATAGACTTGTTGTGGTGCTGACCTAGATTGATTAATGACACGATTCGGTGAATTTGTCCTAATCACTTCCTTTGGTCCAACCTTAACCGGTGTGTTTTTCACAACTTGTTTGGGTGCGGCCTGCACAGCTTTCTCGGTACTTTGAGAACTGCTGGAGCTTGCCACACTGATTAAGGGCTTAACGGGTGTTGGATTCACTGTCTTAGGTGTAACATCTGCTTTCCTAAGCGGACAATGAGAAGCAACATGCCCCTTCTCGTGACATCTAAAGCAAGACATCTTATCTATGGACTTTTTGTGTGTTCCCATAGATCTAGGTGTCTCACTAGTGTCTATTTCCTTTGGTACATCTACGGTGTCTGGCTCATCGACCTGATCAGCCCAAGCAATTTTCTGTTTTCCTGCAGGTGTTTCACTGGAGGAAGACACAAACTTGACTTTCTTAACCTTGACGGTTGAGTCAGCCACCTTAGGTGTATTTTCCACTATAGGCTCTGGTGTGGGTGTAGGTAGGTCCTCTAAGTCTACTGACTTGTCAGTTTTCTCCTGAGGCTGAGGCACATAGTTTGCATTGAAAGGTGGAGGAATTTCGTGAAATCCTAGACCTACGGGCTTCTTAGATTTTCTTTGGGCATCCAAAACTTTCCCTAGGTTTAGGCTTGAATTCCTAAACTTTTCCAACTTGCTATTCGCCTCTGCTACCTTAACCTTTGTTTCAGCTAGCTCTATGTCTTTGTCTTTAAGACTTTTGGTCAAGGCCTCTACGTGCTCATACATAAGCTCTATCCTAACACACTGCTCACTGAGTTTGTCTTGTAGAACTATGACGTCTTGAGCATCAGCCTTAAGCTTTTCTTTAAGATCTTGCTTGATATCGTTTAGGCTAGCATTTTCAATTTTTAAGTTCTCATTTTGAGTAGATATGGTTTTATGTGATTCTAGGACTAGATTTAACCTATCGTTAGAATTAACACACATAGCACATAATTCACGAAATAGAGAATAAGTCAGACTAACCTTTGAGTTATCAGATTCCACGTTGGCCATCTGAGCAGCAAACTCCAGCACTGTCTGATCATTCGCCTTCTCTACCCACATCGGACTGCTGTCCCGTGTGGTCTGCTCGTCCCCTTCACACCCCGTTTCTGTGACTTCAGCCATGAAAGCTCTACCATTCGACTCAGGATGTGAGCTCCAGTCATACGTACCATCTAGCTGTCTGTCTGAAGTAACATTGGATAGTAGACCCGCTAGATTGGCTTGACCAGATGATGAACTTGGAAGGTATCGTTGTTGGGACTGATTTTGGAACTGTCCCTGATGCTGACTCTGCCCTTGGTATGTTTCCACCTTCGGTCTCTGACACTCCCTGGCGAAGTGTCCCAGTCCTTGACAGTTGTAGCATTTCACCTTGGACTTATCAAATCCTATCCCCTTATTATTCATCTGCAGATTCCTCCCAGTTCTCTTAATGAATCTCTTAACCCTTTGGGTTACCATGGCCAGTTGCCATTTAAGATCCATTTCCTCAAGATCATCAGGGTCGACCTGATCGTAGTCCTCATCCCAGAGAGCAGGATCATTAATCTTCCCTTGAACACAATTTCCGTTTGCGGCCACAAAAGAAGCAAGCAGATTCAAATGTTCTTCCACAGATTTTGCGCTCATTGGCATCTTCGAATAGCTCTGAGATGTAGATTGTTGTTGTACTTGAGGCTGCGGTTCTTCCGATCTGCCTAATCCTAAGAACGCGCGATTCAATGAGTCATCAGTCTCTGCTGGTGACGACGTTTCCCCAGTGAAAAACGCTGTAGCAGTCTTCGGTTCGGCTGTCACTGAAGGTTTTGTGGTCTTCCCAAAATACATCGCTGGATTCTGGACTTGTTCGTAATCAGTCTCGGCCTTCAGTAGCTCGAAGTGATAGGCCCGCAACGTTCCCACAATGTCATCCAAGGATTGAGAATAATACTTGTCCTCGTTCAGCTTGATCATTGCCACATACATAGCCCATTTGGCTGGTAGGGCATCAAGAAGCTTGTTGTTCTTGTCAGTATCAGTAAACTCAATCCCGTGGCTTCCAAGTTCCGTCAATAGATGATAGAACCGGGTGATAATATCATCCAGCTGTTCATCCTTTATCGCCTTGAAAATAGCAAACTGTTGTTTCAACAGCTCAGTACGCTTTCTACGAACCCTAGGATTACCCTCACACCTTTTCTCTAGCGACTCCCAAAGTTCTTTTGACGTATTTTGAGTCCTGAATGTGTGCAGTATGTCCTGAGGTAAAGCCATTCGGATCAGTGAGAAAGCTTTGTTTTCGGCTTCATACAATTTCTTGTCATCCTCCTTCATCATTTGGTATGACAAGACCTTCTAACGGCCTTCAACTTTTGACACTGGTGGAATATACCCTTCGTCGATAAACACCCACATGCGCATGTCATTAAAGCGCACGAAATCGGTAAACCGATCTTTCCACCAGTAGTAATCTTCGACTTTCATCAGCTTGGGCGGAGCGTTTGCCTTCCCGACCTCGTGGTCCATCTCTAGGAATTTCTGAAGATTAGACATCTTTTCGAAAGTAATTGAATTGAACTTAATTAATTTAATTCGAAACTAATGAGAATTAATTATTTCGAATCTAGGTAGATTCGAATGTAATCAGATTCTAATTTATTTGGGATTAAATTCGATTAAGTGTTATAATTCAATTAAATTCGAAATTATGTCAGATTCGAAAGTCCTTAGATTCGAAGGTCAGCAAACTCGAAATACAGCAGATTCGAAACACCAGATTCGAAACTAAACTAAACTCGAAGTAAACTCGAAACTAACTAGACTCGAGATCCTATTCGAATGAAGCAACAGACTCGAAACTAGGTAGATTCGAAACCCTCTGAAACAGACTCGAAAGGAGCGGATTTTGGTTAGACTCGACACTAAGAGAAACCCTAATTACCCCTATTAGATTCGAGCGCCGCAAACTCGAAAAACGGCTAACACTTTGATTTTTTGACGTTTTGCAGATTAAATCACTATTTTTCCAACGAAAAACAATGATTTCGACCAAAAACGTGAAAAAAACCACAAAGTGTTTCCCGAATAAGAATTTGCTAGGCTTGAAAACACGTTTTTGAGAGAAAAACCGTCCAACTAGCGTCAAGAAACCTAGAATGTATCTAGATGAACACGAAGAACACCAAGAACACTCCGTAGGCTCTGATACCACTTGTAAGGTCTACCACTATACGAGATCTATCTAGACGCGGAGCTGTCAACGAGTGCGGAATCCTCGTTAACGGGTAGACGGAACCAACTCTCAACTACGAAACACGGAGACTATCAGAGACTGAATGAACGACACACGAACGATCCTACGAACTGATTCTCTCCGAAAGAACACGCACCAAGCTGATAAACTCGAGATCGCTTTATGCTTAATCCCTCACGAATTCTGCAAAAAGTCTAATAATATCTCGAGTCTATCCCTAATTATAGACCCTGATTCGAGTCTGATGTGGGCCAAACTCGAATCTGGCCCAAGGCCCATTCGAGTCTGTCCACAAAGACACTCTCGAATCTGGTCATATTCGAATCTATGGCTACATTCGAATCTATAACAGATTCGAATGCCAAGCCTTGCATGATTCGAATCTAGCATTTCACATAAACAACTAAGTGTTGAAACTTATGTTTTTACCTTATGAATGATTTTATCTTTGTACTTTATGTTTGAACTTCTTGAAATACGTCACATCAAGTTCAAACATACAAACACTAATAAATATCAACCATATATAAACATATATAACAAACACTTGCTAAACCACAATGTTGGATCATTTAGACTGCTATCGTCACACAGGATGTACCAACAGGGTATTACCACATCTGCTGTTAGGTCTCCGATGAGAGTTAGCATTGAAGAAGTCAGTATCCCACTGACGACTGCACACCCAACCATCCACTCAGTCTCCTCTCAACAGGAGATTGTTTCAATTGAGCACCGGGATGAACCATATATTCTATCCGAGAGTCATTTGGACTTGATGGATATTGAAACAAGTACACAGCTGCCCGAGTGTACGACATCAATTCAATCACTGAGTATAGATCCTATACAGCCTTTCACACTCGAGTCAACTTCATCTGTTGAAGTTAGTGTGGCTGAACTTCGTGTTCCCACTGGAACATCCTCAGCGACGGAAGCATTTGCTCCGTCGCTTGAAGAGGGTGGAAGTCCAGTAAGAGAAACTACATTACCAACTCTGAGTACTGGCCACACAGACGTACTTTTCACAAGTTCGACTGTAGTGACAACTGGAAGTCTAAGTGACCCAGTGGTGACTTTATCCCCGTTTGTAACTGAATCAACATTGAATCAAGCGTTGAATGAAGCTGTTGCTGGGGTGAATAAGCATGTATCTGATCAGTTGTCTGAGGTAATGGCACAGATGTCAAACATTCAGAAGTTCTTAAAGGGTAAGTCTGTTGCAGAGGAATCAATGAATCAATCTGAGTCAAATCGAGCAATCGAAGAATTAAAGGAAGAGTTGAAAGATTTTGTCTTTGAACAATTTGATGAAATGAGAGAGAGGATGATTAGTTTGGAAAGCACTGTAATAACTACCTTGGGAAATCTATCAGAGAGAGTTGCGGCAGTTGAAGAAACATGTAAGGCTCAAGCTTCCTCATCCAAAAGGAAACATGATGAGGACTCCGATGATGCTCCTCATGAGGGGGAGAAGAGGAGAAAGCTTGATGAAACTACACCTGGGGTTTTGATGATCACATACCCAGAGAAAGAAGCTGAAGTTAAAGAGAGAGAGGTCGGGGGCACAAAAGAATCGGCTGGTGAACAAAGTGAGCTGGGATTGATTCTTTATGAAGATGTTCCAGTTCCTTTGAACATTCAGTCTGATATTTACAATTTTGAAGAATATATTGATTCAGATGAAGATGTTCAAGTTAAGCATCATGAGTTGAGTATTCAAGGAGTAGAAGAAGAGAGAGAGGACTACATTGAAGTGTCTGAAGATGATGATGTAATTGCTTTAACTGATATTGATTTTAGAGCTGAAAGGATTGAAGAGGAGGAAGGTTTAGTTCAGGAGATCTTGAAAGATACTGAATCGACACCAATGGTTGAAAAGTCTGAGGTGGTTATTCAAGTTAAGGAAGATATTGATGAGTTTCCAGTTGAAAACGTAGTAGTTCAAGAAAAGGTTGAATTGAATGAGGTTGAGGTGATGGAAAGATTCTTCAATGAATATGTGCTTGCTGATGAGTCTCAAAAGCAACATAGACTCAGGTTTGAAGCACAACAAGTCGTTCAGAGGGAAATTCAAGACATGCTGACACTGTTGAACAAAGATGAGATCAGCAAAAAGAAAGTAAAGAAACTTGAGCTTCCAGAGAATAGATCAGCAGAGTTTATCAGAAAAAGGAACAAGATGCCATACATCGAAGATATTCTTGAAAAACGAATATTTTGCAAGAAACAAGCACCATGTTCTTTTATCAAGTTATTTAGGGTTTTAGAGCCGAACATGCCAAATCTGGTCAACTATGCCAGCTTTCTGAGAAATAAGACTCAAGAAGTTGAGAAAGTTAAGAGTGAGTTTAGGATAGTTGATCTGGTGAAAATAGAAAAGGACAGATTTGTTAAGATCTTCTATCCAACGTTCACTGTTACTAGAGCTGATGGAAACACTTATACGTTCACAGAAGCAGATATGTTCAATATGCACTTGGTCGACATTGAAGATCTATTTGATGAGTTGTGCAGAAACAAAAGAAATGAACACTGCAGATTTGCACTGAAGACACTTTTTCACTTCATGCATACCAAATTGGTATTGATGTCAGTGCAAGATCTTCAGATAGGTGTTGAACGAGGTATGAGGAAGATTAACATGACAACTCCTCACAGAGATATCAAGTTTGCTGGAGAGTTGAAAGAATTCCAAGTTATCATGGTAAAGCATCCGGCAGTTATGTACAGAGATAGAAATAAGAAGCTAAGAGCTATGAGAAGTGTAGAGCTGAACAAATTTTCAGATGGGACTCTGAACAAAGTTTTGAGCGGTTTAAAAGGAAAACTTGCAGCTGATAAAAAGAGAAATACAAAGAAAGGAGCTCTATCTGTGAATGACTGAAGACTCATGGTTGAGTTCATCTCAAAGATTGAATGGAGGCTTTCTGATCGTAAAAGCATTAGAAGATTTGAACAAAAGCTGGGTTTGTCAATTTAAAAGACTTTGCTCTTTCCATCAAAGGGGGAGAATGTTAGATTGTATTTTAATTGATGGAAACAAAGTATAGGGGTTGCTTTGTATTTCTTTAATAGTTGTCAAATATGTATATAAATAGTATGTTTGACTTTCAATAGAATTAGATAATTGACAGTTCAGTTTTTATACGGAAGAAAAAGCGGTTATTGTTTTGGAATTATTCTCTCATCATTGTAATCGACATTATCTGCTATTGAATCATTCGGTTAGTAGTTTTGATTACTGAATTGTTATTGTTCTTGATTTGTTATTTGATTGATATGAAACTGTAATTCACACAAATGATCAAATAATTGGTGACATCAACAAAGGGGTACAAACAATGTGGGACAGCTTAGGGAACTTCTGTATGTTTTCTAGTTTTGTTTCACTAATGGAGCCAAAGAAGGTGGATGAAGCACTAAAAGATGCCAATTGGATCACTGCCATGCAAGAAGAACTCAATCAGTTTGAAAGAAACAAGGTATGGAAGCTGGTCACTGCTCCTAAAGGTAAAACTATAATTAGCACTAAATGGGTTTTCAGGAATAAGATGGATGAGCAAGGTCATGTCATTAGAAATAAGGCAAGACTGGTTGCTCAAGGTTATAGACAGGAGGAAGGAATTGACTATGATGATAGTTTTGCTCCTGTGGCCAGGCTAGAAGCAATTCGTTTATATCTAGCCTACGCTGCTCATAAGAGCATTAAGGTATTTCAAATGGATGTGAAGAGTGCATTTTTGAATGGGAAGATGCAAGAAGAAGTCTATGTCAAGCAGCCTCCAGGTTTTGAAAATGAATAACATCCAGGTTTTGTCTATAAGATGGACAAAGCTCTCTATGGTCTCAAACAAGCCCCTAGAGCCTGGTATGACACTCATACTGAATTCCTTATGAGCAATGGGTATTCCAGAGGTAAAGTGGAAACCACACTGTTCATAAAGAAGGTGAAGTCTGATATTATGCTTGTTCAAATTTATGTGGATGACATAATATTTGGTTCTACTAATGAGCAGTTATGCAAGAATTTTTCATTACTCATGAAATCCAAATATGAAATGAGTATGATGGGAGAACTTACTTTCTTTTTAGGATTACAGGTTAAACAAACCTCAACTGGAATTTTTATAAATCAAAGAAAGTATACTTCAGATCACTTGAAAAAGTTTAAATTTGATCAAAGTTCTCCTATTAAAACCCCAATGGCAACCAATGTAAAATTGGATGCTGATGCCAGTGGCAAAGCTGTTTCAGTAACAGCTTACAGAGGTATGATTGGGAGCTTGCTATATTTAACTGCTAGTAGACCTGATATTGTGTTTGCCACCTGTTTGTGTGCTAGATTCCAAGCTGATCCAAAGGAATCTCATCTAGCTGCTGTTAAAAGAATCTTCAGATACCTGAAGGGCACACCAGGTTTGGGTCTTTGGTATCCCAAAGATTCAAGCCTTGAACTAACAGGCTATTCAGATTCTGATTTTGCAGGCTACAGGCTAGATATGAAAAACACAACAGGTGGATGTCAACTCCTTGGTGGTAAGTTGATAAGTTGGTGCAGCAAGAAGCAGAACTCAGTGTCTACTTCTACTGCTAAAGCTGAGTACATTGCTGCTGGAAGCGGCTGTGGGCAGATTCTGTGGATGTAGCATCAGCTTGAAGACTATGGGCTTGTGTATAGGAAAATCCCTATTTTGTGTGACAACACAAGAACCATAGCCATTTCCAACAATCCAGTATTTCATTCAAGAACAAAGCATATTGAGGTAAGACATCATTTCATCAGGGATCACATTAAGAAAGGTAATATGGAGGTAAGTTTTATTTCCACTAATGAACAGTTTGCAGACATTTTCACCAAACCTCTTGATGAAACCAGGTTTAATTACCTTGTCAGCAAGCTGGGCATGTTAAACAAGAGTGACTAACTGTCCTCAAAGGTCTAAAACTTTATATGTCTCATACTGCTCAAGTTTCTCATAACAGCTTCGACAGAACAGGTTATGCATGTTCTGTACTTCGTCATTAGTCTGAAAAACTTGAACAGCTTGAGCATATAACTGGTTGAACAATAACAGCTTGCATGTTAAAACTTCCTCTGATGGTCTACTCTTCACTCTGCTCACTCCTTCACACTGGTTTACAGGACATTGTTCTGAAACCTGTTCAACTATTGAACACAACCTGCTCTTACATTAGAGCACAGGTTGAAAGCACAGTGTGAAGAGTGAACAGTTTGAAAAATGAACAGCTTGTGATAACCCTACTCATCACAGGTTTGACCAACAGCTTAGACCAACAGTTTTTTTTAACTACCTTTCTTCACAATTAAGTTACTTAATTTTTTCTTTTATTTAACTTAATTACTGCGGATAATGTGGGTTACGTGTGTTAGTGATTAAAAAAGGGCTCAAGTGGTCTGACAAACGGTCTGAAATGGACAACCGTTCCGTTTTCCGTTAACGACTTTTTCAAATCAACCGCCCAAACGTTTCTCTCTCATACCCACTCACATTCAAATCCTATAAATACCCCCTACTGTTTCATCTTCGTCTTCCTCGCTATTTCCAGAAATCCTCAAGAACCCTAAATCGACTAAGTGTCTTCCACTTTTCAAAATCCCAAACCTTCACAAATGGCTCAAAGAAACAACCCCTTTCTTCCAGTATCCGTTGGCGATGATGTTGTGAAACACTCATCAGTTACCACGATGCTGACCATCAAGCCCACCAACTACATTGCAAACCTAACCATTCCCAAAAACTATGTGGGGAAGGGTTATGAACAAATGGTGGAATTTCGGAGAGTTCGTCCACTGAACTACGCAATGACTGCCACTTCTGGTGTCCTGTACCAGGAGATGGTGTATGAGTTTTGGTACACCTGTGCCTACAACCCTAACACCAAAGTCATTAAGGGCACTATTCTCAATGGGACTCAGACCATTGAGATAACAACTGGTCTTCTCAGGGAGGTTCTTCATCTGCCAACTGCTGATCCATATGACAAGCCTCAACCTGAAAATGACCAAATGGGGAATTTGCTACACTTTTGTGGTGTAGCAGAACCCAAAATCGGAGCTACGCTGTTCAGGAAGGATCTGTCTCCTACCTACAGTTATCTATTTGCCTTAGTGGTCATGTGCTTCGGAAGTAAGGTTGGCTCATTTGACCAACCAAGCCGTGATGAAGTTCCCATCATTCTACAACTGGTGGATGGGACTACAATAGACATGGCACAGTGGATTTTTCTGAATTTGAGGAACCTGGTACAACAAGAAAATTGTCCAGCAGCTGTTCGGTATCCAAGGTTTCTGAGCCTCATCTTCAAGCATCATTGTGGTGAGCATCTATATAACTCTCAGCCTTTACTTAAGACTGTTGCATTCCCTCTAATAGAGAATAGAGTGTTTTATACTCCTGTTCTACCCAATGAGCCTCCTCTGTCAACACCAATGAGGAGACTGTTAGGATTGGTGGAAGGACCCTCTGATGTGAGGGTGGATCTTGAAACTACTCCCAAGGGAAAATCCAAATCCAGGGCCAAGCTTATTAAAAGGACTCTGGCAACCACTGAAGCTGGGCCTGTCTCCAAGAAGGCCAAAACAGCTCAGCCTGAGTCTGCTTCTTTAGCCTCTGTGGCTGAGGGGGAGCAGGCTCCTCACCCTGGTTCATTCATTGAACCTGAAGCCTCTGTGGCAGGTGCCTCTGTGGCATCTGAGACCATGGAACAGGTCAACTCCACTGTTCCTGACCCTGTCTCACAACCTGTCCAATCTGAACCTCTCTCCCCTCCAACCTCACCCACATCATATCATATATTATATCATCGCAAATCCATCGCCAAAAAGAAACCAGCTACCACAACAACCCAAACTAGCCCCTCTGTTCCCTCTCAACAGGGTTCAGTTGAAAAAGAAGCAACCCCTGCTGCCTCTCCTATTTTGGGAGAAGGAACAGCACACTTGGAGCCTGCTTCACTCCATCATGAGTCTACCCAGAGTCAGCCTAGACCCTCTGGTTCCTCCCAACAGGAACCAGTTGTACAAATGGAGATAGCCACCTCAACTATTCCAGCCTCCCAACAGGCTGAGAATATTGAAAGACAGGAGTCTTCTCCACTCCATACTGTGTCCAAACTGTCCCCACCTCACACTTTTTTACACCCTGAGTCTGCACGAGGTGTCCACACTGCTGGCTTAGACCAACTAGCAGATCAGCCTCAATCTTCTGCTCCCTATGATACAGCTGTTCAACACCAAACAACTGCTGAGGGACCAACAACCCAAGCTGATGAACCTCAGGGAACATACCATCCCTTGGGTGAGGCTGCCCCTTCTATGCAAACTCCATCAGCAGGTTTTACCACTGCTGATGTTGAAATGAAAATTCCATATCCCCATGATGAGGTACCTTTAAACCAAGGTACTGCAGAGGGAACAACCACTGGACTTCATGAAGGTGCTGCAAAACAAGCAGCATCTGAAAGGCTACCATCTTCTACGCCCTCTCCTGATGATGCAGCTACTGCCACTGCTGAAGGACCCATTGATCCCTCCAGGCTGGGAAACCTTACTTTTACCCAGGCTATGGAGCTTCTTTCTACCACACCCTCTCACCATCTACTCACTCCAAACAATCCACTCATACACCTCCATCTCCTAAAGACCTGCCTTTGAAGGATCAACTTTCCTTGTTGACCAACAGAGTTGGTTCTTTAGAAACCACTATGTCCTCTCTACCCTCTCTTATTTCAGACTCTGTGTCTGAACAGCTTAAGGGATTCTTTAATTTGTTCAAAGATTCCATCCCAGCCACTCCATCCACTGACAATACCTCACAGCTGCTTGCACTCACTGCACAGCTGCAAACTGTCTCCACCTCCCTATCCTCAATTCTTACACTCCAACAGAACTCTGTGTCCTCACTGACAGCTATTTCCCAACAGTTGTCATCTTTCCTAACTTCTTGCAATTCTGCACTTCCTGCCACTCTGGCCAGCTTGAATACACTTATTGGTTCTCTATCCAATTCTGTGTCATCAAACCTTGCTGATGTGCAAGATTCTCTTGAACTACATCTTGCACAGCTTCAAAGTTTGCTGTTCACAACTTCTAATAGAGAAAACATTGTCAAGCTGACCTCTCTTGCTGATACACAAACCTCTTCTCTTCAAACCTGTCTTTCCCAACTTGCAGAGGTGATGGACAACCTGGCTTTCTAAGTGACTAGCCTGGTTGGCCCCAAGCCTGTTGCCAAAACCGCTGGCAAGCCTGCTGACTATGTGTCTTCAGGCAGACCAGGTGTTGAAGGTGCTGGTACATTTCCTTCAAAGGGGGAGAAGTCATCTGCCTCGAAGACTAAGTCTAAGGGGGAGAAAACTTCTTCTCCTAAGGAGAAATCAGTACCTACAATACCCACTGGTCAACCAGCAGGGACATCAACTACAGGTACAATGGAAGGTGCTTCCCAAGCTGCTCAGCATACTTAGGCTGAATCTCCAAACCCTGCTCAGTCTAAGGGGGAGGAATTCATTCCTGAGGACAGGCCAAGGAGCAGAAGGCGGCATCTAATTTTACAAGAAGAAGAAGAAGAAGAGGAGGAGGAATTTCCTGAAGCTGCTATTACTACAGCAGCTAAAGGAAAAGAAAAAGAAGCAGTTGATCCTCATCAGCAGAAAGCAGCAGAGCTCAAATTTCACAAGGCCAGGGCTAAGGAAATGGGTCTTCCTATGCACAAATACTTTGAGTTCAGAGAAGAACAACTTCAATCCCTGGAAGCTCTAAGGAAAGAAGAAGCATCTGCTAAAGCTGCTAAATCTTTTGCTCTCCAAGAGGCAAGAAAAATCAAAATGCCCTCTATGGATGTGCAAAAGAAACTAATGGAAGCTGCTAAGGGATCAGCAGGAGAGAAGGAAGCAGAAAAAGAAAAGGGTGCTCAGGTCTCAGTGACCAAAACACAAGTGCCCTCTACTAGAGCCCAATTTCATTTTGACAACCTGCTAGGAAAAAGTTTCAAGATGTTGCTGATAGAAGGCTTGCCAAGGAAGCAATTGTCAAAGCTGTTCCCATATCAAGAAAAGGCAGTCAGTGGAAATTGAAAATAACCAGGATGGGTGCAACAGGCCCAGAACTGGACACTTATGACTACACTGATGTTGCACATATGGGCTACAGGGAATGGGTTGAGTTGGCAGTTGCTCTGAGCGAGTCTAAGTCAGAAACGGCTAAGACTGTCAGGGCATATGTCAAGAAGCTGATGGAGAGAGTGAAGGATCTTGGCCTGATCTCAAAAGAAGTTAGTGAAGGTGTCTATGTGACACAACCTAAGATAAAGGCCATGAGGACAAGGAAGGATACTGAGCTTGAACAACTCCTCATCTTAATTGAACAGGGTGACTATGCTATTGAGATTGAAGGAATTGATTACAGCATGCCTAGTGGAGTAGAGTTTGAAGAAGGCAAGATAATTGAAGCGCCTGAGTTAGGGGCATTTTTTGTGGATCCCGTAACACAGAAGAAATGCTTTCAGAGAGCATCAGATCTATACAAGGTGGATCTGAAACAGCTTGTAGCCTTCAGACTTGCAGCTTCATTTAGGTAATCAAGCAGGTGGAGAGCAGCCGTCTGGGATCAGCTCAGAGGCTTTCATGAAAGAGGTGACCTTCAAGATCCCCAGTTTATGTTCATCAGGGTTGAAATCCAAGAATTAGAAGATACAAGGGATGAACTTGAAAAGATATTTGAAGGACCACCACCACTGGAGTAAAGTCCATCTACCATCAGGGTACGTGAAGAATGGAAGTTGTCCATCTGTTGGACAGGCTTGCCATTATCTGCTCCCAAAATCAACAGTCCAAAGTGTTGAATTTCTTTTGTACATTAGTTGTACTCTGTTACATATGTTGTAACTTTATCTATTTACATCAGTTGTAATATACATTAGTACATAAGTTGTACTCTTGTAAAAACATGTGTTGTTGCTATGTAATCAAAATCAGTATATATAAACTGATCTTTTACTTTACTTAAATGTTGTAATTCCTTCTCAGCGAGATGTATTGTAAAAATGTATAGTGATTATTGATTAAATTAGCTTAGACGGATTATTGCAAATAGGGGGAGATTGTTAGGCACAAAAAGGCCTCAGTCAAACCTGTTCTGCATCTAAGGGGGAGATTCTTAATCAAACTTGTTGATGCACTTGAAAGGTATAATTTAAGGTCTGTTTATGCCTTAATGAAACCTGTAAAGTGATTTGCAATATCAGTTAAAGCTGTTCTATGTGTTGCATGTGTTGCAACAAAGGCAGTTTGTCCAAGCTGTTCAGTATGCTGAACAGGCTGGACATAAACTATCTACGTTGCTCTACACTGGTGAGCAGCTTGGGCAGTTTACAAGTGTTCTGTTTTGTGAATAGGCTAAAACACTTTATGAAATATGTTTCCAAGTCATCATGTAATGTTTTGGGCTACAAGATCAGTTTACAAAGTCGAAGACAAAGTGGAAAACAGATTTGCTCAGCCTGCCCAAGCTGTTCTGTCACATGAAGACAAAAGGATATTTGAAAAAAGGGTGACAGACCTTTTCTTATATCAAAATAGGCCTTAACAAAGGAAGAAAGACGCAAAGTTGACATTCCTTATTTAATTAAAGCTTATGCAACAGTAGACAAAGAGAAAGGACAAAAGTTCCGCAACATGAAGGCATGTCTGCTTTTCAGAATGTGCAAAAAAGTTATGTTGTCTTTTCAACAAGACATTCCACTTTTTTCCTTTGGTCAAATGAAGAAGCTTCACTTAGATCCTCTAAGTGAGTATAAAAGGAAACTTCCAAGGATTGAAAGATAAAGCAGAAAGGTAAGTGCTGAGCCAAGAGTGTGAAATCAGAACGTGCATTAAAGTGTGTCTTTTCATGCATGCAAGTCTGCTTGAATAAAACAGTGCTTTATGCTTAAGCTGTTCTTATTCAAGCTGTCCTTCTGAGTCTTGTAAACACAGTGAGTGTATTCATTGTAACTAGTTTAAGTCTGTCTTAGACTAGTTAACATACTGTTGTATCTGTCATCTCAACTTGAACATTTCCGCAGTCAAGTTTGTTTGTAATTAACAATTGTTGATAATACATACAAACATTGAGAAAATATTGTGTAGTTTTTAAATTGTTGTATTCACCCCCCTCTACAGCTTAAGGCTATATACTTGGGAAACCTCCCGGGACCTACACTATCTTTTCAGATATGGTGGGTGGTTCTCTTGAAATATTTATGGACGATTTCTCCATATTTGATAAAACATTTGAAGATTGTCTGAGACATTTAGAAAAAGTCTTAAAGAGATCCACTGACCAACTTAGTGTTATGTTGGGAGAAAAGCCATTTCATGGTAAAGGAAGGGGTAGTCCTAGGTCACATTGTGTCAGAGAGAGGAATGGAGGTAGACAAAGCAAAACATCAATTAATTTCTTCACTTCCACCCCCTACCAACGTTAAAGGAATAAGATCATTCCTAGGTCACGCTGGTTTTTATCGGCGATTCATTAAAGATTTAGTGAGATCTCAAGACCTTTATACAATCTTTTTTCAAAAGATATTGAGTTTAATTTTGATGATGCTTGTATGAAAGCATTTGAGAAGCTTAAATCAAAATTAACCAAAGCGCCAATTCTGCAATCTCCAGATTGGTCTCAACCATTTGAGATCATGTGTGATGCAAGCGATTATGCAGTTGGTGCAGTTTTAGGACAAAAATTTGAGAAAAAGCCAGTGGTGATTTACTACGCAAGTAAAACCTTTAATGAAGCACAGATCAATTACACCACCACTAGAAAAAGAATTATTAGCTGTAGTGTTTGCCCTATATAAATTCAGATGCTATATTTGGGGGGCAAAAGTAATTGTATACTCTGACCACAGTGCTTTAAGACATTTATTGGCGAAGAAGGATGCCAAACCTAGATGGATTCGGTGGATCCTTCTTTTGCAAGAATTTGATTTAGAAATTAAAGATAAGAAAGGCACAGAAATGTTGTTGCCGATCATTTATCAAGGCTTCAATTAATCGCAACAAACTCAACTGATCAAATCAGGGACTCCTTCCCTGATGAACAATTATTATCTGTATCTAAAATTCCCTGGTTTGAGAATCTAGTTAACTATTTCGTAACAGGAAGATTGCCAGAGCACTGGAACTCACAACAAAGAAAATATTTCTATTCTCAAGCAACGTAATACATTTGGGATGAGCCTGATCTATTTAAAGTAGGAGTAGATCAAATTATAAGAAGAGGTGTCCCGAACTCGGAACACGAAGATATTCTTAAACACTGCCGTGCATATGCATGCGGTGGCCGTTTCAGTGCAAAGAAAACTAGCCACAAGATATTGCAGTGTGGATTTTTCTGGCCCACAATATTTAAGAATGCTTACGAGAGTGTTAAGGGATGCATAAGATGCCAACAAACTGGTGGCATTGCGAAAAGAAATGAAATGCCTTTGACCCCGATACTAATTGTCGAAATATTTCATGTATGGGGTATTGATTTTATGGGACCATTCCCTAAATCATTTGAATATGAGTACATCTTAGTGGCAGTAGATTATGTTTCCAAATGGGTGGAAGCAGAAGCTACCCGCACTAATGATAACCGGGTTGTGTGCAAATTTGTTAAAAGAAATATTTAGCACGACACGGTATTCCAAAGGCTATATCAGTGACGGAGGGTCACATAATAATCAACAGTTTTCTAAACTCCTTAGACAGTATGGAGTCAACCATAGAATAGCAACGCCTTATCATCCGCAAACTTGCGGACAAGTCGAGATCTCTAATAGAGAGATCGAGAGAATCTTTGAAAAAACTGTGACACCTGATCGTAAAGATTGGTCTCAAAAATTAGAAGATGCTCTATGAGCATACAAAACCGCATTTAAACACCAATCGGTATGTCCCCATACAGACTTGTGTATGGTAAGCTTTGCCATCTCCCAATGGAATTAGAACACCGAGCTCTATGGGCAATCAAAAACACTAATTTTAATTTACATGATGTTGGTGTTGATAGGTCAAATTAATGAACTGGAAGAAACTCGTAGAGAAACCTACGAAAGTGCTTAAATTTATAAAGAGAAAACTAATTTTTTCCATGCCAGATTGATTAAAAATAAAAGATTTACCAAAGGAAATAAAGTTTGGTTATTTAACGCAAGACTTAGATTATTTCCTGGTAAATTAAAAAGTAAATGGACAGGTCCATTTATTGTAGCAAATACCTACCCACATGGTGCGGTAGAAATACAGGACCAAAAAGGTGGTGAGCCATTTAAAGTAAACGCACATAGACTTAAATTATATGTTCAATGGGCCACCAATGATATGTTAGTATCCGATATTATCAGACTACAAGATCCTAAGGTTAATTAATTAGTTTAGGAGCAGTACGTCTGGCTGAAGACGTAAAACTTAGCGCTTTCTGGGAGGCAACACAGAGTATTTTGATTATTTGAATTTAATTATTTTAAGCGTGTTATTTGTTTATTTGCTTATTTGTGTTAATTGTGTGTACCCAATTAACTTGGGGAGGATTCATCCTCTTGAACTTGATTGTGTTTAGAACTAGGATTTAAATTAAATAATAAAACCCTGCATCAGAAAATAAAAATTTAAGCACGTAACAGAATTATTTTAACCCGATAATACGAGCGTAAGTTGGGGAGAATACTCGTAAAAATTAAAAAATTAAAGAATTAGGGTTCCAAGACCAGTGCACGGCCCAGATCGCAAATCCAGAGGCCCGGGCGCAGGGGGGCGCAAGCCTGACGCGCTCAAAATTCTATAAAAATGGCAGTGATCATTGCCATAAGTCCAAAACCCTAATTCCAGTTCCAGAAGACGGCGAATTCGATTTCCTAAGTCTAAAAACATAAAACATTCGGCTTTTCTACGTCAATTCTTCGATCCAACGCTTGTTTATCGCTAAGATTATCAAGGTATACTCATTAGAATCCCTTAAACTTCACTATACATAAGTTTGGTCACATTTTATCATGCATGCATGATTGAGTTTTTTGGATTTATATGGTTTTTATAGAAAAAAGGTTATTAATAATTTTCAATTGTTCATTTAATTAATATAAAAATTATTTTTGCAAAATTTTGTAAAAATCATGCATTTTTACGTATTTTTATCAATTATAAACAATTTGTCGTAAAAGGTGATATTTTTATTAATCATTTTAAGGTTCATGCATTTGATAGGATTAGATTGGGCTCACATTGTTGGTGAGACTTAGGATTAGTAATTATTATTGAAAAAGGGTGTTAAATTATCATGCATTTTTTATATAAAAACACTATATTTTTATTCCTTGAATTTTTTTGTAGATGTCAACCCAATATCATGCAATTGGTAACCGTCCTGGAACCTCCCTAAAACCTAGAATGAGAAACCATGACCCTAGGGATGTCCTTTTTGAAAAACCACTTAATGTTGAGTTCCCTGAAATTCCACCAAACACGAACAATGGTAAACCCCCTAGATTTCTCATAGAGCGTACCATAAAAGAATGCGATTTTGACAATTTTGAAAATTTGGAGTGTTTTGAGAGGTTAGGATGGGCTAAAGCCATACAGTGGGAACTCCCATATATCCACACTAGTTTGATCCAACAGTGGTTCGCCACAATGCGTAGAATTGATAGGTCTGAAGAACAAAATATCAAACTAGTAGGAAGGGTAGGAAACAGAGATGTGTTAATCACTAGAGAAAAGGTACATGACGAATTTTTAATTGACACCGAAACACCTCGTCCTATGGAATTCTGGACACTGTCTAATACCGAGGGGGATAGAATGCGTACAGTTAATAAATGGACTAGCCAATGGGATCAAATGATAGCAACCGTTTTTGGTATTTCACTTAGAGCTGCCCGGACCTATACCGCCTTTAATAGAGGTGATTTATGCCATTTAGCCAAAGTTATGTGGAAGTTTGTTATTTTTAACATACTTCCGCATCATCAAGATACAACATATTTGAAACCACAAGAGATTCTAATAGTACACAAATTAATGACTGGACACCCGACAATATCCTTAGGGTATATCATCATGCAAAATCTGTGGGAATGCCATGTCTTAGGCCAAGGGATAAAGTTACCCCCATTGTAGGATGTTAACCGAATTATTCGTGAAAGAAAAGACTATGTCTGAGAATTTGCCCAGACAGATCCTTAACCCAAATACCTTATGGTTTACAAGATTTACGTGGTAGGAGTAGTTTTTGAGCGTACCGAGAGGGGTTTCCAAATTTGTTGTCCAAAGTCTACCAAAGTAACTCAAATCCCTTTCAAAGCCCCAGAACCTGAAAGACAGAATAATAAAGGAATAGCCCGAATGGAAGATGATGAAGATGATCAGAGGTCGTGGAAGAGGGCTGAGATTGTTAATGTTGTTTGGGATGAAGTGCACAAGTTGAAGGAAACAGTTGGAAATTTAGTAAATGCAAACAATATTCTGATTAAGGAAATCCAACTGCTTCGGGAAAATCAAAAGAAGAATGAGCAATTGTTTAACACGCATTCGGATTGGCTCACCAACCTTCAGATCACTGTCGGAGAATTAGAATAAACCGTCGCATCTCAGACAGAATGATGGATTTTATAATTATTTGAATAGTTAATTTAATTATGTGTGCTAATAACATTAAGTATGGTTTGTATTTTACTTCTTCTGATGTGGTTTGGTTTGGTTTGTTTATTTATGTTATTTGGATTGTAATAGTACTTTATTTTTATTTTACAGTGATGTTTATTTTAGTTGAATTATAAAAATTGAATTTTGTTTGTTTTATTATTTGTCTAATTTTAGTTATTTTGAATAAGGATTATGTACCAATCTATCTTTTTATGTTCTTAAATGATATATTATATTTGATGTGACGAGGACGTCACAAAAATCTAAGTTGGGGAGGGTAGGTTATAATGATAAAATTAATTAATTAATTTAGCCCTCACCAAAAAATTTTAGACTACGTTCCATATCAAAAATTAGAAAGATTTACAGCTCCGCGTACCAAAACAGAAATAAATTGAAAATTTAACAGAGTTGGGCGTGCGTGCGGGGGGGGGGGGGGCGCATGTTTGTGCTGGCCTTGCGTCCCATCGACCTAAAATGCAGATTTGAGCCCCATTTCACCATTTTCACAGCCCTAAAGCAATAACCTACGGTTAGGTGTGCGGCTTCCTCCCAAAAACTCCATTTTTGTTCCAAAAAATTGCAAATTTATGCTTCAAAACACCTACATTTTCATAAATATCAAAGATCTAGGCTAGAAATCACCTTCTTGTTGGTAGTTTCATCTAATTTTGAAGAGTTTTGGGTAGAGAAAGTGTAGAAGAAAAAGCTAGATTTGTATCAAAGAAAGCTTCCAATCACCAAGGTTAGTGTTTTTATTGAGTTATTACAACTTATTTCATACTTTTTGAGCAAAAATGAAAGCTTGAACTTTATGGTCATCCATGGAGTTTTCATGGTGATTTTGACTTTTTAGAGTCAAAGTATGTGAAATTGCATAATTTTTATGATAACCTTGATGTATGTTTCATTAGATATGTGTTTATGTGTTAAGTTTGTTAATTTGCCACGATTAATTTCTTGAAATTAATTTGAATTTACAAAGTTGGTTGCCCAAATGTCTATATATTGTTAAAATTAAAAAACTTAGGTGATTAGCTTAAAAATTAATTTTATGTGTAAATGTTTTATTTAAAAATGATAAATGTTTAGTGTCTAAAAAATGGCAAATTATAGACTATATACATAGGATGCAAAATGTGAACGTAAAAGAGTGTGTGTCACACACATATAGTGCATCTTTTTAAGTGAGTGTAAATATGAAAATTGCAATTATAGTTTACACTAGTTGATTTATCTCATGCATACTGTGGTTGGTTGGCACAAATTGTAGATGGCACGAAGAACGAGAAAACGAACCCAATACGTTGTTGGTACATCCTGTGTGACAATAGCAGTCGAAGTAATTCTGCATAGTGATTTTAGCAAGTATGTGTTAGATATGTTTATATGTGCTTGACTGTTATTGATTGTGTGTTTGAACTTGATGTAACATATTACAAGAAGTTCAAACATAAAGATCAAAGATTAACTCAAGCATAAGTAAAACATAAGTTTCATCACTTAAGTGTTTAAGTGTATTGGCTAGATTCGAATAGGTAAAGGAAGACATTCGAATCTGTGATAGATTCGAATGTATCCTTAGATTCGAATGGGCTAGATTCGAGAGTGTCATTGTGGACAGACTCGAATGGGCCTTGGGCCAGATTCGACCCAGATTCGAGTTTGGCCCACATCAGACTCGAATCAGGGTCTATAATTAGGGATAGACTCGAATCATTAAGTGACTTTTAGCAGAATTCGTGAGGAATTAAGCATAAGTAAAACATAAGTTTCATCACTTAAGTGTTTAAGTGTATTGGCTAGATTCGAATAGGTAAAGGAAGACATTCGAATCTGTGATAGATTCGAATGTATCCTTAGATTCGAATGGGCTAGATTCGAGAGTGTCATTGTGGACAGACTCGAATGGGCCTTGGGCCAGATTCGAGTTTGGCCCACATCAGACTCGAATCATGGTCTATAATTAGGGATAGACTCGAATCATTAAGTGACTTTTAGCAGAATTCGTGAGGAATTAAGCTTAAGGCGATCTCGAGTTTATCAGCTAGGTGAGTGCCGTTTCGGAGAGAATTAGTACGTAGGATCTTTCGTGTGTCGTTCGTTCAGCGTCTAATAGTCTCCGTGTTCCGTTGGTTGAGAGTTGTCCGTCTAACCGTCAACGAGGATTCCGCACTCGTTCACGGATCCGCGTCTAGATAGATCTTGCAGTCGTAGACCTTACAAGTGGTATCAGAGCCTACGGAGTGTTCTTGGTGTTCTTCGTGTTCATCAGATACATTCTAGGTTTCTTGACGCTAGTTGGACGGTTTTGCTCTCAAAAACGTGTTTTCAAGCTTAGCAAATTCATATTCGGGAAACACTTTGTGGTTTTTCACGTTTTTGATCGGAATCATTATTTTTCGTTCGAAAAATAGTGATTTAATCTGTAAAACGTCAAAAAATCAAAGTGTTAGCCGTTTTTCGAGTTTGCGGCGCTCGAATCTATAGGGATAATTAGGGTTTCACTTTAGTCTCGAGTCTAACCTAAAAACGCTCCTTTCGAGTCAATTTCAGCGTTTTTCGAATCTACCTGTTTCGAATCTGTTGCTTCATTCGAATAGGATCTCGAGTCTAGATTGGTTTCGAGTTTGTTTCGAGTCTAGTATTGTTTCGAATCTGTGTTTCGAATCTGCTGAAATTCGAGTCTGTTCCCCTTCGAATCTGAGGACCATCGACTCTAAGGATATCTCGAATCTGACATAATTTCGAATCTAATCGAATTTTAACACTTAATCGAATTTAATCCCAAAAGATTTACCCTTAATTAGTTTCGAATCTACCTAGATTCGAAAAAGTTAGTCTAAATCAGTTTCGAATTAAATTAATTAAGTTCAAATTCAATTTGTTTAGAAAAGATGTCAAATCTTCAGAAATTCCTTGAGATGGACCACGAAGTTGGGAAGGCAAATGCACCGCCTAAGCTGATGAAAGTTGAGGACTATTACTGGTGGAAGGACCGATTTACAGATTTTGTACGATTCAATGATATGCGCATGTGGGTGTGCATAGATGAAGGGTACATTCCGCCAGTATCTGAAGTTGAAGGCCGTCAAAAGGTCTTGTCATACCAGATGATGAAGGAGGATGACAACAAACTTTTTGAAGCTGAAAACAAAGCTTTTTCTTTAATCCGAATGGCGTTACCGCAAGATATTCTACACACATTCCGGACTCAAAGGACATCAAAAGAACTTTGGGAGTCGCTTGAGAAGAGGTGTGAGGGAAATCCTCGGGTTAGGAGAAAGCGTACAGAGCTGTTAAAACAACAGTTCGCAATCTTCAAGGCGTTAAAGGATGAACAACTGGATGACATCATCACCCGGTTCTATCATCTATTGACAGAACTTGAGAGCCACGGGATTGAGTTTTCTGATACTGACAAGAACAACAAGCTTCTTGATGCCCTACCAGCCAAGTGGGCTATGTACGTGGCAATGATAAAGCTGAATGAAGACAAGTACTACACTCAATCTCTGGACGATATAGTGGGAACGTTGAGGGCATATCACTTCGAGCTCCTGAAGACTGAGACTGATTATGAGCAACTCCAGAATCCAGCAATGTATTTTGGAAAGACGTCAAAATCTTCAGCAGCATCAGAACCGAAGTCTGCTACAGCGTTTTTCTCTGGAGAGACATCATCACCAGCAGAGTCTGAAGACTCTTTGAATCGCGCGTTCTTAGGATTAGGAAGATTGGAAGAACCGCAACCTCAAGTCCAACAGGCATCGAACAGTCAGAGTTATTCGAAGATGCCTATGAGCGCAAAATCGGCGGAAGAACATCTGAATCTACTTGCTTCGTTTGTGGCCGCTTATCGAAATTGTGTTCAAGGGAAGATCAATGATCCTGCTCTATGGGACGAAGATTACGATCAGGTCGACCCTGATGACTTAGAGGAAATGGATCTTAAGTGGCAACTGGCCATGGTGACCCAGAGGGTTAAAAGATTCATTAAGAGAACTGGAAGAAATTTGCAGATGAATAACAAGGGGATCGGGTTTGATAAGTCCAAGGTGAAATGCTACAACTGTCAGGGATTGGGACACTTCGCCAGGGAGTGTCAGAGACCGAAGGTAGAGACATACCAAGGACAGAGTCAGCATCAGGGACAGTACCAAAATCAGTCCCAACAACGATACCTTCCGAGTTCCTCATTTGGACAGGCCAATCTAGCGGGTCTTCTATCCAATGTCACTTCAGATAGACAGCTAGATGGCACGTATGATTGGAGTTCACATCCTGAGTCGAATGCTAGAGCCTTCATGGCTGAAGTCACAGAAACGGGGTGTGATGGGAACGAGCAGACTACACGGGACAGCAGTTCAATGTGGGTAGAGAAGGCGAATGATCAGACAGTGCTGGAGTTTGCTGCTCAGATGGCCAACGTGGAATCTGATAACTCTAAGGTTAGTCTATCTTACTCTCTATTTCAAGAATTATGTGCTTTGTGTGCTACTTCTAATGATAGGTTAAATCTAGTCTTAGAATCACATAAAACCATATCTGCTCAAAATGAGAATTTAAAAATTGAAAACGCTAGCCTAAATGATATAAAGCAAGATTTAAAAGAAAAGCTTAAGGCTGATGCTCAGGACGTAGTAGTTCTAAAAGACAAACTCAGTGAGCAGTGTGTTAGGATAGAACTTATGTATTAGCACGTAGAGGCCTTAACAAAAAGTCTTAAGGACAAGGATATAGAGCTAGCTGAGACCAAGGTTAAGGTAGCAGAGGCAAACAGCAAGTTGGAGAAGTTTAGGAATTCAAGCTTAAATCTAGGGAAAATCTTAGATGCCCAACGACAGTCTAAGAAGCCCGTAGGTCTAGGTTTTCACGAAATTCCTCCACCATTCAATGCAAACTATGTGCCTCAGCCTCAGGAGAAAACTGACAAGTCAGTAGACTTAGAGGACCTACCTGAACCGACACCAGAGCCTATAGTAGAAAATGCAACTAAGGTGGCTGACTCAACCGTCAAGGTCAAGAAAGTGAAATTTGTGTCTTCCTCCAGTGAAACACCTGCAGGAAAACAGAAAATTTCATGGGCTGACCAGGTCGACGAGTCAGACATCATAGCTGTACCAAAGGAAGTAGACACTAGTGAGACACCTAGATCTAAGGGAACCACCAAAAAGTCCATAGATAGGATGTCTTGCTTCAGATGTCACGAGAAAGGGCACGTTGCTTCTCACTGTCCACTTAGGAAAGTAGATGTTACCCCTAAGACAGTGAATCCAACACCTGTCAAGCCCTCAACCAGTGTGGCAAGCAGCAGTAGTTCTCAACCTACCGAGAAAACTGTGCAGGCCGCACCCAAACAAGTTGTGAAAAACACACCGGTTAAGGTTGGACCAAAGGAAGTGATTAGGACAAATTCACCGAATCGTGTCACTAATCAATCTAGATCAGCACCACAACAAGTATATAGGAGCACCACACCTAGCAGGTCACATACTCCAGTTAGGTCTCATACTCCAGTTAGACAATATGCACCGGTAAGAGCTCAAGGATCACAGTTAGAAATGGCATATAATAGAAATTATTCTAGAGCTCCACAACAAATGCCTACACCAAGGAAAAGAGTGAACTTAAATCACTCGGCACCACAACAAGTCACCTGAAAGGCGAGATGGGTACTTGAAAGAGTTCACGTATGTGGACGAGAATGGTATTACCAAGTCAGTCATGGCTTGGGTTCCCCGTGATAACTAACCTATTTTCTTTCATGTGCAGGAGATAACTACCGGTCCAAACAACAAGTGGTTCGTCGACAGTGGTTGCTCCAGGCACATGACGGGGGAAAGAAGTCTTCTCACAGACTTCAAGGGGGGTAATAGGGGATTCGTATCATTCGCGGGTAACAAGGGTGGAAATATCACTGCAACTGGAGAAGTCACTAATGGGACGATTACTTTGGATCAAGTTTATCACGTTGATAAACTGGTTCATAATCTCATTAGTGTATCTCAAATCTGTGATAAGAAGAACTCGGTGTTATTTACTGACACTGAGGCGTTAGTGTTAAAGCCTGGATTCAAAATTCCTGAAGAATGGGTATTGATGCGGGCTCCAAGGAAGAATGACTTGTACATGCTCGATATGAACAAGCCAGATAATTCGATGGGTCCGATCTGCTTACTATCAAAAGCTTCGGAGACGGAATCGGTTTTGTGGCACAGACGCATGGCTCACTTGCACCTAAGGAAAATGAACTACATAACGAAGAATGGTTTGGTGCAAGGTGTGCCTCTGAAGAGCTTTCAGTTTGAAGACAAGTGTCTACCGTGCATGAAGGGCAAGCAACATAAAAAGACACACAAGTCCAAGAAGCTGAACTCCATAACCTCGACATTCGATTTGTTGCATATGGACCTTTTCGGCCCTATCAACAAAAGGAGTATAGGAGGTAGTTGGTTTTGCTTAGTTATCACTTACGATTACTCACGGTTTTCATGGGTTTTCTTTTTTGGTACGAAGGACGAGACGGCTGCAAAGCTCATCGGGTTCTTAGACCAAGTGGAGAACTCCTACGGAACAAGGGTTAAACATATTCGTAGTGATAATGGGACTGAATTTAAAAACTCTGTAATTGGTGTATATTGCCTATCAAAGGGCATAGTGCATCAATTCAGTGCACCATATGAACCTCAACAGAATGGGGTGGCCGAACGTAAAAATAGAACTTTGATTGAGGCTGCAAGGACTATGCTTTCGGATTCAAAGCTTCCTACCATGTTTTGGGGGGAGGCAGTGAATACCGCGTGCCACATTTTAAACCGAGTCCTTACAGTCAAATCATTGAACAAAACATGCTATGAAATTTTGAATAAATGGCCACCTAACTTAACTGGATTCGAACCGTTTGGAGTACCATGCACACTTTTAAGAACAAAACATCAACCGAAGTTTGGTGAAAAGGCTGACGAAGGATACTTCCTAGGTTATGTGCCAAACTCACCAAACAAACGGGTGTTTAACAAAACAACTGGTACTGTGGAGATTGTGTATAACATTGAAGTCACAAGTTATACACATGAACCCCAAACTGGTCCGGAATGGATATTTGACCTATGATAAGTTATTTGAGTCATTTAACATTCCTCTGGATGATAATGCAGGTACAATCGAGAAGGACATGGCGACGTTGCATCTGAACGACGATGGCCAAATCTTTCCAAGGACCACGTTCGAATCTACATCCGAGCCTACTGCGACTGTAGATGGATCTCCAGAAGTTGCTGATCAAGAAGCACCTACCACTGAGAATCAGACTCAAGCATCGAGTTCCAACTCTGAGGAAAACGTCCGTGAGGAGGAAAATGTAGAAGCTGAGCCTGTTCCCCCATTAGGTGAAATAGGATCCAACTTAGGAGATAATCTAAGAGTTGATGATATAGAGACCTCTAGGATTAACAAGAACCATCCAATAGAAAGCATCATAGGAAATCCTAACGAGGGTGTGAGGACTCGGAGTAGTGTAAATAACAACATTGTGTTGTTGTCGATGATAAACGACTCTGAGGCATATCACACATGTCTATATTCGTGTTTCATATCGAAAGTAGAGCCCAAAAATGTGCAAATGGCACTTAAGGACAACTCCTGGGTTGAAGCGATGCAGGAAGAACTTTCACAGTTTAGGAAACTAGAAGTGTGGGAATTAGTTCCGTTACCTCGAGGGGAGATTGCAATAGGAACCAAATGGGTTTTTAAGTGCAAAAGAGACGATCGGGGTATACTCACGGGCAACAAGGCGAGATTAGTTGTAAAGGGTTTCAACCAAGAGGAGGGAATCGATTACAACGAAGTTTTTGCACCAGTAGCAAGGCTGGAAGCCATTAGGTTGTTTCTAGCGTTTGCCTCCTTCAAAGGCTTTAAGGTATATCAACTAGACGTTAAGAGTGCCTTTCTATATGGGAAGGTGAAGGAGTTGGTATATGTAGAACAACCGCCCGGATTTACAGATCCAAAATATCCTGATAGAGTATATCGCTTAGATAAGGCTCTTTATGGATTGCATCAGGCACCTAGGGCGTGGTATGAGACTTTATCCAACCATCTTTTAGAAAACGGTTTTGAAAGGGGTAGGATAGATAGTACTCTATTTGTGAAGAGGAAGGGTAAACACTTTATCTTGGTACAAGTGTACGTCGATGATATCATTTTTGGATCATCAGACGAACAGATGTGCAAAGATTTCGAGAAGGTGATGAAGTCTAAGTTCGAGATGAGTGCTATGGGGGAGTTGAATTTCTTTTTAGGGTTACAAGTTGACCAAAAGAAGGAAGGGATGTTTATCCATTAAACTAAGTATGTCTATGACATATTAGAACGGTTTGGGATGGAGGGAACTAAGTTGACTGCCCACTTCAGCACGCCGATTCAAGTGAATCACAATCTCGAGCCGGGTACTGAAAGTGATACCGATGTGGATCCGACTTTATATCGGGCCATGATTGGGTCACTTATGTATTTAACTGCTTCAAGACCTGACATAATGTTTGCTGTTTGTATTTGTGCAAGGTTTCAAGCGAATCCGAAGGAGATGTATATGAAAGCTGTGAAGCGGATTCTACGATACCTCAAGTCGAAACCGAAGCTGGGACTTTGGTATCACGCGGAGGGAGATCTAGAGTTGGAGGCGTTCACAGATTCTGACTACGGAGGATGCAGCTTGACGCGAAAATAAACGACTGGAGGTTGTCAGTTCCTAGGAGGGAGACTGGTGTCCTGGCAATGCAAGAAACAAACGTCGGTAGCCGTGTCAACGTGCGAGGCCGAGTATGTTGCTGCTGGTAGTTGCTGCTCACAGGTTCTGTGGATACAACAACAATTGTGGGATTACGGTTTGGCTTACACTTAAACTCCAATTAGGATAGATAACCAGTCTACTATTGCTATAACTAATAATCCAGTCAAACACAACAAAACAAAGCACATAGACATAAGGCATCATTTTATTCGTGATTGTGCTGAAAAGAACTTAATCAAACTGGTAAAAGTGGCAACAGAAGATAATAATGCAGATTTATTTACCAAAGCGTTTGATAAGACACGGTTTGAGTATTTAATTCAACTGAATGGAATGCGCAACCCAGAGTAAATTGGCCTTAGTAGTAGTAAGCTTATTTTCTTGTAGAGTCGTAGTATTTCTTTCTTTACAGTAGTCTGCTAATTTAGGAAAGTTTCTATTTTTAGTAAGTTTCTATTTTTAGTAAGTTAGTAGGTTAGCTTATTTTACTGCTTTTCTTATGAAAAATAAAAGAAAAAAGAGAGAAAATTACAAAAATACAAAAAAAAAGAGAATATAAAAAAAAAAGGAGTTAAGTCTTAGATACATAGGTTCAAAGTGACGAAAATTAGCACCGTCGTTACAGACTCTAAGTATTTAGGCTTTCACACATAATGCAACTAAATCCTAAGTGTTATACTTTACTTAGTTTGATGTGTTGGTAGGCATAATACATATAGGGAATCTCAAGGCTAATAAAATATTCTAGAAATAGTCAAGCGTGTCACTAACTTAGATATATGACCAATCGGTCTTAATTTTTATGTACAAGACATACAAACATTGAGTCTAAATGAGGTATGCAAACTTTCTGGGGATGTATGGCAACATCAAATACATCTGAAAATGGAAAGAATAGAAATATCATGTAAAACTGAGAGTCGAAAACATGCAACTCTGTTGTACGTAAGTACAGACCTGTTGTCTCTGTTTAGATTCGGGTTAGCAGACATGTCGCTTTGTTGTACGTCAGTACAGACCTGTCACCGCTATCTGCTAACTTTAAAAGAAAACCTTAAGTCGAACTAAGACACTTTGTTGTATGAAAATACAGACCTGTGTCCGATGTTTGTCTTTTAAAGAAAGTTTGCAAATACCAACAAGTTAGAATCTTTGTCTGTGTGCCTTGATCATAAAAGTATGTCTATGTCTGAGTCACGTAAGATAATTTCCTGATAAATAAAAAGGCCAAGGGATATTCCGAAATGTAGAATGTTTAACGGGGTAAAATACCAACAATCGGCTAAATAGGTATGTCACAACAAACAATCAAAGGAATCAAAAATTCCTAAGTGTGAAAGTTTAAGTACTGAAAGTTAGTATCAGACATCGCTATCTGATTGAACCTTTCTTAGACTATACTCATCAAAAATATGTTGTTAAGTATTTAGCTTAGATTGTAAATTTTCTTAAGTCTAGATTAAATTTTTGGTCAAAATTTTATTTTACTTTATTTTATTTTATTTTTACCTTAGTTTATTTTATTTCATTTTAGTTTAGTTTAATTTTTTACTTAGGGAAAAGGTCAAAAGTTACTGAGGGTGCATTCAAAGTTGGATAAAATAAACAATGCGTGAACTATTTTGAGCTTAGGGTAAAAGAATTGGCATAGTTTATCTGGTTACACAATACCGTAGAAAAAAGTTGGAAAAGTTGAAATTATTTCAAAATTTTCGAAATTTTTCTAAGTGTTGGTGGTTTCGAATCTAAGACAGACTCGAATAAGGAGTAATTCGAATCTGTCAGTAGATTCGAATCTATGCTTAGACTCGAGGGTTGGTGGTATAAATAGGTTAACAGTAAGTCATTAATTCCATCTGTTTTCGAATCTATACTATCAAATCTAAAGGCGATTTCGAATCTGTTCTTCGAGTCTATCGTAATCCATCAAAACGACATTTTGTCGAGTCTCTTACTTGGTGTTTCGATTCTACAGATACATCTAGGTATAATCAACCGGATTGTACAAGATTTGTGTAGTTTTATGCACAATTTTAGACTAAATCGTCAGATTTTGAAGTTTTATAGGTCGAAATAGGGTTTTTGCTAAATAACTGAGTTTGGACCTATAAAATATCAAATTAAAAGCATAAATCGATGATTAGAACCTAGTTGAACTAATGTATGTGATTTACCAAGTTCAAAGTGGTTAAAATCTTGAGTTTTTGTTAAAAAATTAGGCCGACGGGGTTTCGAGTCTATGCTTGGATATCGAATCTGTTCATGGGTTTCTCGAATCTGTCAATAGATTCGAGATGACCATGATATTCGAATCTGTCCATTAGACTCGAATAAGGACTTTTCGAATATGTCCATGACACTCGAATATGGACACTTCGAATCTGTTACTTTCGAATCCGTACTTTATTTACTTTGTTTAATCTAAATTTTATTAAACTTGTGGAAATTGAATTGTGTTAGATTTTGTATTTAATCAAGTACAAAATAAAACAATTTTGAATTTAAACAAGTTTATTGATTTTTAATGAGTCTAACAGTTGTGCTTATTGTGCAGATATGGCGGCTCGAGCTTTTATCCCAAAGCATAATATGGTCCTTAATCCTGATAATAATATTCCTGAGGCGCAGGGTTTTCGCCAAGTTTTGGATTTCCTAGCTGAATCTAGGATTAGCTATGCGTTGTATCATAACATTCCAATAGTCATTTCGTATGTACGGCAGTTTTATGACCACTTACAGGTTGATTGTACTGTCACCCCGACAGTTCTAAGAACCAGAATTGCTGGACAGCCGCTAGTCTTCTCTGCAGATATGTTGCGACAGGTTCTGCAGTTGGGAACACAGGAACAGGAGGACCGGCCTATTGACTTCCCGTTAAGTATTAGGCAGACCGCCTTTCTGAGGATGGGCTATAGTTTGGATGTTGCGAAGTCATCATATATGAAGAGTGGCCTGATAGGGCAGTGGAGATTCTTGGTGCACGTTTTCATGGTTTGCTTTGCGCCGAAGAAGGCTGGATTTGATTACATAGTGTCAAAGATCCAATCTGGAGTTATTGCATTGGTATATAATCGGAAGTTCAGTTTTTCGCAGATGTTCTTCTCGGAGTTCGTTCATCAGATTGCGGCTCCAGAAAGGGAAAGATTTTTGCTGTACCCAAGATTCATAATGATGCTGATAAGGCATTTCTTGCCAGACTTGCCGCCGTCAAATGACTCTTTGAGTGTTAATGTTATGGACAAACAGATTTTCGCTGATTGTTCCTCACACCGAGGAAAATTGGCTGTTCCTGTTGCTCGTCCATTGTTCGGAGCTATTGTGGATAGGAATTTTCAAGCCCCAGAAGATGCCAACTGGGCAGGGGTCGTTGAGTTTCCACAACAACAACAACAGCAACAACGTCAACAACAACAACAGCCAAGAGTTCAAAGACGCCGTCAGAGACCAGCAGTGAGTCCAATCCAGGCATCAAGGCCTTCTACAAGCGAGCAGCCCCAAATTCAAGAAGCTGGGCCATCAAATGTTCAAGAAGCCGGGCCCTCCAATATTCAGAGTGAAACTGAACAGCTTTGCCAGACGCTAAATGAAATTTGGGAGGCAGGGCCTCATGCAAACGAAGACGTTGCCGCAGCATTAGTGGGGGAGCTGCTCAGTCCACCAGAAGGAGCAGAAGATGTTCTTAGAGATGTGGATGAGTATGAGCCAGAAAGGGCTGATGAAGGCTTGACATCATCAGAATCAGAATCAGATGATATGGATGGGCAGGAGGCTGAAGCTCCTGAATCAGTGGCTGCAGATCCCAATATTCACATCGGAACCTATGGCGCTAGGTTAGTAGTGAATGAAGCAGCAGGATCGAGGAGGAGAGAAGAAAGAGAATCTGAAGATTCGGACTTTGAAGAAGAGGAAGTTGCTCCGCTAGTGACAAGGCAACGTGCCAAACGTCATCGGTTCATGCAAGGGTCCCCTTCGGCATCTACAAGTCAGCCAGAAGTTTCCCAAACCCAACCACAAGCCACAGCTCCACCATCACCGCCACCTCAGCATCATGAGCCATACATTCCACCACCATTCATCCCGTCTCCCATTCAGTCCATTCCATCTACCTCAGCCGCTTATACTGAAAATCAAAGGTTCATGCAACTCAAGGGACGTGTTGACTTTCAGCATGTCCAAATCCTAACCCTCACAAAGGCTGTAGGCGAGCTCCAGGAGCATAATGCAAATCTTGATAGAGATAATGCCGAGCTGAAGAAAATTGTGGAAGATGTAAGGGACGAAAACACAGAGTTAAAATCTTTTATTGCTGATCAGTCTTCAGAGATCCGATCAATGAGGTCCCTCCTTGAGAAACTTATGAAGAATCTACAAACTCACGGGGACACAAGTTGTAAGGATCAGGAGGTGCAGCGAAGAGATAATGATGATGAAGGCAATGATCCCGGTGCAAATAAAGTAAATGAGTCTGTAGATTTTCCTGCAGCTCAAGCTACACAAATTCAGGGGGAGCCGAGTACAGAAGGAGAAGTAGGAGGATCTGGAAAAGAAGCAGGTTCCTCGAGGGTTCTGGACAGTGACATGATTGATGCACTGAAGGACATAGAGGAAGAGCTTATGGATTTTGACGATGAAGAAGAAGAGTTAGAAGAAGGAGAATTTATTCCAGAGGAGGTTGTGGACTGGAAATCAGACGATGAAGTATTGGATGATGAAGACGATCATGTCAATGAAGTTATTATCAATTCACAACCGGTCACGGAGCTATATGAAGGACAAAATCATAATGTGATTGACATTGACTATATCAAGGTAGCCTCAGTCGAGGACAAAGAACTTGAAGAGGCCGAGAAGGAGCCATCTAGAGCTGACTTGATAAATCTTTGGTTCAAGAAAGAGGAAAAGAAAGATCAGTTGAAGATGAAGAAGAAAATGAGAGTGCCAGGTACTGGGAAGCTGTCTGAGCGAATTTTAAGCTGGTTCTTTGACAGAGATCTGCAGCTATTTATAATAAAGAGAAAAGACAGGCTTCAGTACATGAGGCGAACTTTAAAAGCGTTCAACTCCCTGCCAAAGATCGAAATCACTGCGCTAGCTTGGAAAGATCTTATAAACATTGGCAATGATCCCTACGCGAGCGTAATCGAAAGAATCATAAGAAAGGAAGGGAGATCAAGGAAGTTCGAGCGTTTGAATCCAAGGGTCGGGAGAAGAGTAGAGGATCCGTCACGTATTGATCCTCTAACTGGACGACCTTGGATGAGGATTCACTATAAGCCGGCTAGATGTCTTAGGAAGGTTCCTCTCAAGCCGATGCCACAAAATATTCTGAAGAATCTGAAGTGGTGGTACGCTGACACGGAGACTGGGGAAGCGGTTATGGAAGACTTAGAAGAAAATGTTATTCTTAGAGTCTACGACCCTCTACACCTGGTAAACCTCTCCAAAGATGATCTTCACATTTTGCATGCCTGTAAGATCTCAAGTGATACACATATGGACGGTGAAGCTAATAAGTATGAAAATGTAGTCAAGGTATGTGTCGAGAAAGGTTTGTATGCTGGTAGTATTTTGAATCAATAAATAAACAAAGTTTTTTAAGTCAAATGTGTGAATTATTAGAAGCTATCGTCAAGGGGGAGTCTGTTGGTACATCCTGTGTGACAATAGCAGTCTAAGTAATTCTGCATAGTGATTTTAGCAAGTATGTGTTAGATATGTTTATATGTGCTTGACTGTTATTGATTGTGTGTTTGAACTTGATGTAACATATTACAAGAAGTTCAAAAATAAAGGTCAAAGATTAACTCAAGCATAAGTAAAACATAAGTTTCATCACTTAAGTGTTTAAGTGTATTAGCTAGATTCGAATAGGTAAAGGAAGACATTCGAATCTGTGATAGATTCGAATGTATCCTTAGATTCGAATGGGCTAGATTCGAGAGTGTCATTGTGGACAGACTCGAATGGGCCTTGGGCCAGATTCGAGTTTGGCCCACATCAGACTCGAATCAGGGTCTATAATAAGGGATAGACTCGAATCATTAAGTGACTTTTAGTAGAATTCGTGAGGAATTAAGCTTAAGGCGATCTCGAGTTTATCAGCTAGGTGAGTGCCGTTTCGGAGAGAATTAGTACGTAGGATCGTTCGTGTGTCGTTCGTTCAGCGTCTAATAGTCTCCGTGTTCCGTTGGTTGAGAGTTGTCCGTCTAACCGTCAACGAGGATTCCACACTCGTTCACGGATCCGCGTCTAGATAGATCTTGCAGTCGTAGACCTTACATACGTTGATATCCCAATAGATTGGTCTCCAAACCTTCTTTTATCCCAACACCCCGAGCACATTAGACCCATTTATTTTTATATAGGAAATATTCTAATAAGGTTGTAGGTCCCGAGAGGTTCCCAAAGTATATAGCTTTAAGCTGTAGAGGGGGGGGGGGGTGAATACAGCTATTTAAAAACTACACACTATGTTCTCAATGTTTGTATGTATTATCAACAAATTGTTAATTACAAACAAGCTTGAATGCGGAAATGTTCAAGCTGAGATGACAGATACAACAGTATGTTCACTAGTCTAAGACAGACTCAAACTAGTTTACAATGAATACACTCACTAAGAAGCACTCACTGTGTTTACAAGACTTAGAGAAATAACTTAAGTAGAACAGCTTAAACACAAAGAAACTGTATTACATAATCAGACTTGCATGCATGAAAAACACACTTGCACGTTCACTCTTGGTTTCAGCACTTAGCTTATTTTCGGCTTACTTGTTCTTTCTGACCTTAGAAGCTTCCTTTTATACTCTCTCAGAGGATCTAAGAGAAACATCTTCATTGGACGGAATGAAAAAGGAGAAGTCTTGTTTGAAAAGACAACATAACTTTTCTGCACTTTTCTGAAAAGCAGACTTGTCTTCATATGTGCAGAACTTTTGCCTTTTCACTTTGTCTACTGTTGCATTGCCTTTAACTCATTTAGGAATGTCAACTTTGAGTCTTTCTTCCTTGTAAAGGCCTATTTTGATATAAGAAAAAGGTCTGTCACCCTTTTTCAAATATCCTTTTGTCTTCATGTTGCAGAACAGCATGGGCAGGTTGAGCAGTTCTGTTTTCCACTTTGTCTTTGACTTTGTAAACTGATCTTGTAGCCAAAAACAATACATGATGACTTGGAAACGTATTCCATAAAGTGTTTAGCCTGTTCACAAAGAACAGGTTCTATTCACAAAGAACAGAACACTTGAAAAGTGCCCAAGCTGCTCACCAGTGTAGAGCAGCGTAGACAGTTTATGTCCAGCCTATTCAGCAGACAGAGCAGCTTGGACAAACTGTCTTAGTTGCAACATATGCAACATATAGAACAGCTTTAGACTGATATTGCAAATCATTTTCAGGTTTCAATAAGGCATATAACAGGCCTTAAATTTAACCTTCAAATGCATCAACAGGTTTGATTAGAAATCTCCCCCTCAGATGTAGAACAGGTTTGACTGAGGCCTTTTTGTGCCTAACAATCTCCCCCTATTTGCAATAACCAGTTTAAGCTGGCATTATCAAAAATCACTATATATTTTTATAGTACATTTGCTGAAATAAAATTACAACATCAACATAAAGTAAAAGATCAGTTTATATATATACTGATTCTTGATTACATACAACAACACATGTTTATACAAGAGTACACCTAATGTACTAAAGTATTTTACAACTAATGTAAAAGAAAAGATTACAACTTATGTAATGATGTACAACTAATGTACAAGATGTACAACTAATGTACAAAAGTATTTGGACTGTTTGTGTTGGGAGCAGATAATGGCAAGCCTGTTCAACTGATGGACAGCTTCCATTCTTCACCTACCCAGACGGTAGATGGACTTCACTCCATTGGAGGGGGACCCTGGAACATCTTTTCCAGCTCATCTCTTGTATCCTCAAGTTTCTCAACTTCACTTCTGATGACCATGAACTTGGGATCATTGAGCTCACCTCTTTCATAGAAGCCTCTGAGCTGATCCCAGACGGCTGCTCTCCATTTGCTAGACTGCCTAAATGAAACTGCAAGTCTGAAGGCGGCAAGTTGTCTCAGATCAACTTTGTACAGCTCTGAGGCTCTTTGGAAGCACTTCTTCTGAGTTAGGGGATCTACAAAAAATGCCCCCAGCTCAGGTTCTTCAATAATCTTGCCATCCTCAAACTCTATTCCTATAGGCAGGCTATGATCAACTCCTTTCATTTCAATGGCATAGTCGCCCTGTTCAATCAGTGTAAGGAGTAGCTCCATCTCTGTGTCCTTCCTTGTCCTCCTGGCCGTTATTTTTGGATGTGTCACAAAGACACCTTCACTAACTTCCTTAGATATCAGGCCAAGATCCTTTACTCTTTCCATCAACTTCTTGACATATGCCCTGATTTCTTTAGCAGTTTCAGACTTTGATTCACTCAGGGCAACTGCCAGCTCAATCCACTCCCTGTATCCCATCTGTGCTACATCAGTGTGGTCATAAGTTTCCAATTCTGGGCCTGTTGCACCCATCCTTGTTATTTTAAGCTTCCACTGACTGCCTTTCCTTGATACAGGGACAGCTTTGACAATTGCTTCCTTGGCTAGCCTTCTTTCAGCAACATCATGAAACTTTTTCTTAGCCAAGTTGTCAAAGTGGTATTGAGCTCTTGCATGGGGTACTGTTGATTTGGTCACAGAGACCTGAGTACCTTTCTCTACTTCCTTCTCTTTCTCCCCTGCTGATTGTCTGGCAGCTTCCATTATTTTCTTTTGCACCTCCAAGGTAGACATTTTAATTTTCTTTGCTTCTTGGAGTGCAAAAGCTTTGGCAGCTTTGGCAGATTCTTCTTCTTTTCTAAGCACTTCCAGGGCTTGAAGCTGTTCTTCTCTGAACTCAAAATACTTGTCCATAGGAAGACCCATTTCTTTAGCCCTGGCTTTGTGAAATTGATCTTCTGCTTGTTTCTGCTGTATGGGATCATCTTCTGCTATTCCTTTTCCTTTAGCTGCTGTAGTGGTAGCAGCCTCAGGAATTTCCTCTTCTTCTTCTTCTTCTTCAGTTAGAATTAAGTGCCTCCTTTTACTGCTAGGCCTGTCCTTAGGAATGACTTCCTCCCCCTTAGACTGAGCAGGGTTTGGAGAGACAGCCTGAGTAGGCAGAGCAGCTTGAGAGACACCTTCAGCTGTACCTGTAAAAACATCTGCTGGCTGATCAGTGTGAGTTGCAGACACTGGTATCTCCTTAGGAGAAGAAGTTTTCTCCCTTTTAGACTTAGTCTTCGAGGCAGATGACTTCTCTTCCTTTGAAGAAGATGAAGCAGCGACTTCAACACCTGGTCTGCCTGAAGACACAAAGTCAGCAGGCTTGCCAGCAGGTTTAGTAGAAGGTTTAGGACCAACAAGGCTAGTCACTAAGAATGCCAAGTTATCCTTCACCTCTGTAAGCTGGGAAAGACAGGTCTGAAGAGAAGAGGAGTGGGAATCAGCAAGGGTTGTAAGCTTAACAATATTTTCCCTGTCAGACGCTGTGAACAGTAGAGTTTGCAGTTGTGCAAGATGAAGTTCTAGAGAATCTTGCACATCAGCAAGATCTGATGACACAGAGTTTGAAAGGGAGCCAATTAGAGTTTGTAAGCTAGCCAGAGAGGCTGGAAGAGTAGAGGTGCAAGAAGTGAGAAGTGATGACAGCTGTTGGGAAATTGCTGTCATTGAGGACACAGAGTCCTGCTGAATGGAAAGAATGGAGGAGAGGGAGGTGGACACAGTTTGCAGCTGAGCAGTGAGTGCTAACAGCTGTGGAGAGTGATCAGGCTGGGGAGTGGTAGGGAAAGAGGCCTTGAACGAATCAAAGAACCCCTGAAGCTGTGCAGACACAGAGTCTGAGATGATGAGGGTAGAGAGTTCATGGAGGTTTCCAAAGAACCAACTTTGTTGGTCAGCAAAGAAATCTGATCCTTCAAAGGCAGGACTTTGGGAGATGGAGGTGTATGGGTAGATTGTTTTGAGTGGGTAGATGGAGAAGATGAGGATGAGTGTAACAACCTAGCTTTTTACTTAACTTTAATTCTGTCTTTGATTCAATAATGTAATTTTATTACATTATTTGTATTGTAATTTTTAATTAAGTAATGAAAATATTTGATTAAGATAAATTAACTAGTGATGATAAAATGAAGATAAATCTGAATTTAAGAGAAAATCAGATGTTAAGGGGTTAAAATTGCCAAAACCCAAAAGTCTTGAAATAAAAAGACCTTAAGTCTTTTATTTCTCTCATTTCATCATCTCATTACACAAAACTCTCTCACTCTCTCTCTAAAATCAGCTGGAAACTCAAAGAATCAGAAGAAGAAATCGTGAGATTAACTGAGATTATCAAGAATCAGAAGAATATTAAGGTAATACAATTAATTCTAAGTTTTTATTTTGTATTTTAAGAGTTTAAAATGCATCAAATTCGGATTTAAAATCTGTAGAAATTATGTTGCATGCTTGAAATATTGGTTAGAAATCATGTAATGAAACCCATAAATGATTTAGAAACAGAAATCGTAGCTTAAATCGTCCAAAAAGATCAAAAATCTGAGTTTTTATAAACTTTTGTGTTCTTGAGAAAATTTCAATATTTTGGACAAATCTGGACGATTTAATGTGTTAGAGATAGGGAAAATAGTGTAGAAACACCCCAAAATTGATAATATAACGTTGGATTTAATTGCATGTTAGTATAATTGTCGATTGAAGAATTTTTGATAAAACCCGTAAGTTGCGACTTGCATATCTGCAAGTGAACTCGGCGAGTTCATAGGGAACTCGGCGAGTTCCCATGAACAGCTTGAACATTCTTCAAGAATTCATAAGTATCGGATCCGAATTCGGATGTGACCCGAATTCGGATGAAAACCCGAAATAAGTCTTGGTCCGAAATAAATTAGAACCGATCTCGGATGGACCCGAATTCGGATGGGTCAACATAATTCGGATGGTCCGAAATCCGGTTCTCTATCCGAAGTTCGGATGTGAACTCGGCGAGTTCACCGAGCTTACTCGGCGAGTTCCCCAATTTTCTGTGCATTTCGGATCTGATCCTAATTCGGATGATCCTTAGATCCGAATCCGGATGGGGGTTGGTCCGAATTTGTATATATATATTTTGATATTCTTTAAACACAAGAATCATTAATCCAAGATGGAAGAATAAAGAATTATCAGTCAGAATCAGATGAAAATAAGAATATAAAGACTTTAAAGTCAAAAGCTTATGAAATTGACAATGATGTAATATTATTCTGGACAGGTTCAGATAAATTCTGAACAAAGAGTTAAAGAATTACAGAATTAAAGATTGAAAAGGCAAAGCCAGAGTTCAGAAGGATTAAAGTTAAATCCTGGGATAACCCAGGTGGTGGATTATAAATCTGCTTGATAAAGACTACAGAAACTGTGAGTTATAGATATTCAGTTTTTCATGCTAGACTTCCGATTGAGATATATTGTTGATGACAGTTTATTTGACATTCATGAATTGCTCAGCCTGGATTGTGACCTGTGCACACCATGGGATCGGTGAATGCCCTGTTCGGATCAGACGCTAATTGACTTATCATTTCACATGACAATTGTATTTATAGTTCACTTCATATGTTATGCTATCATGATTTGATCACATAGCTTTCTTTATTGATCGCATCCTTTGACCATAGTATTCAGACCTTAGCAATAATTAGCTTTTTATCGGTCTATTTTCTAGACCTCGCTATGTCACCAGTTCTATTGAACTTGGTATTGTATATTACGATGTTGCCCCATGAAGAACTGCTGGTAGCTAGCCCCGATGAGTGGTAGCTTTCCACAAAAGCGGAGGTGGGCTGAACATCATCCGATTCCCTGAGTTCTATGTCTCAATCATTGAGTGGAGTTGTAGCTGGCAGTCCAGACATATCACGCTTTGACCCATGATCCGCTTGATTAATGCATGTGAATCTGAAAATCTATATTCTCACTAAGCTTTGCTTACAGTTGCTATTTGACCTTTTTACAGGAAAAGATAAAGGAAAGTCACCTGCAGGACCTAGTTCTTAGGTCTTACAAGATCAAGATTGAAATATTCTATAGACCAATACTCAACAAAACCCTTCGGTACTGATTGGCAGATGATACCTGTGGTGGTCTGGGTAGATGTAATTTGATTGTATGATGACATGTATTAGATTAGTCTCGTACCCTTTATAAGTTTATTTTGAAAATTGTAATCTGAACTAAAATTGTATTAAACTTATCCTAATGTTTGTACTTGTAATCTGAAATTCCGCAACTTAAATTACTCTATCTTAGTTATGATTGATATCGTGTTGCATGATGTGGGACCTAGACTCTGAGGACTGCCCCGTAAGGGGAGGTCTTCACAGGATGGTATCAGAGCCCATAGTTTGAGTGAATCAAGTATTACGTTAGTATACTTGGTCTCAAACTGAAGCAATACATATGTATCAATCATCTAGGTGGTTTGAATTGAGATAGGATGTACAGACTGTTAGGATGGGGAAAAAGGGTACATAGATCTAAGTCTATAAACTGATAGTTAAATGATTTTAATTTTCAGTAGAAGATGTCAGGATCAGGATCAGGTGACATACCAAGCAACATGAACCCACAACAAATGTATGAAATGATGCAACAACTACTAGCTCAGCATTCTGAACAACAAAATAAGTATATGCAAGAACAGCTTCAGGCTAGAGATGAGGCCGAAGCAAAAAGACGCGCTGACAAAAAGAACAAAAGAAAAGATAAACAAATCCAGAACGATGAATCTGATTCTGATAACTCTACTCCGAATGCCCAAATTGAGCAGCCGAAAGGCTGTAAGTTCAAGGATTTTAAAGCTAGCGGTGCCCTTAACTTCGAGGGTACAGTCAACCCAATCCAGGCGATGGATTGGATAAGTCACACTGAAGAAATTTTCAGAATCTCCGATTGCTTGGAATCCAAGAAAGTGAGTTATGCATCTGCTCTGTTCGTGGGTGCTGCCCGTGCCTGGTGGAAGACCCAGAGAAGTATTTATGGTGAGGAGGTCATCCAGACTCTAGAATGGGACAAGTTTCTTGAAATGTTCAACGCGAAGTATTGTCCTGCTGACCAACAAGACAAGATGGAGGTTCAACTGATGCAGTTAACCCAAGGCACCAAGACTGTAGACGAGTACGAGCACGAATTTTCACGGCTCTGTGGATATTCTTCATATCAGGTAGCTACGGAAGAAAGGAAGATGAACCGATTTCGTGGAGGACTTAACCCGAAATATCGACACCCAATGAGCGCAATAAAGTACAATTCGTATCTCGAAATGGTTGAAGCGGCAAGGCAAATTGAAAGGGGATATTTAGAGTACGGCGATCAACACTACGCTCCATCAATGAACCCGACTTGTCCATCTCCCCCAAAGAAGCAAAGATTTGGCAGATTCTTCAAGCCGAATAGATCTCAGACTCAGCAACCCCAACAATCTCAGCAATACAGTTCGCCACAGAAAGTCCAAGCTTATTCGCTTACAAAAGAACCACGATTCTGCAAGAGATGCAGAAAATCGCATATGGGGTTGTGTAATCCAGACGATGTCACGTGTTATGTGTGTAGCAGAATCGGCCATAGCAGATAAGAGTGCCCCCAACGAGGTCTTGGTTGTGCTAAATGTGGAAAGCGTGGTCACTTCATGTATGAGTGCCACAGTGGACAACGAGGTCAGTCACAGTCATCAGCTGGAGGTTCTACAATGAAAAGCTCAGTTGCAACTCCAACTGTTAGGACCCGCGCCTTCCAAATAACGGCGGAGGAAGCGAAAGAAACCCCGGATGTGGTTACCGGTACGTTTTTATTAAACTCAATACCTGCACGTGTGCTATTCGACTCCGGTGCAAGCCGTTCATACATCTCGACTACTTTTGCGCAAAGATTATCTATGTTTCCTTCAAAGCTTCCTGTTATACTTGACATAGAGACAGCCAGTAACAATTACGTTGTGGCTGATTCCGTTTATCGAAATTGCACATTACTCGTTAATCACGTTGTGTTTAACCTCGATCTTATCCCGATACCGCTAAAAGAGTTCGACGTTATCATCGGCATGGATTGGTTAACGAACAACGAGGCTACTATTGTCTGCAACCGCCGAATCATCCGAATCAAGACTTCAGACGGCCGAGTGTTAGAGATTAAAGGCGACAAGCGTAAAGGTGCTCATTGTTTTATATCGGTTGAGAAAGCGCGTAAATATCTTTCTAAGGGTCACGAATCTTATCTTTGTTATGTCTCGTCTGAATCCACCCCGGAAGCCAACAAGAAATCAGTGTATGATATTCCGATCGTCTGTGAGTTCCCAGACGTATTCCCTGATGACATTTCTGGAGTGCCACCGGAACGACAAGTTGAATTCGGGATCGACTTAGTTCCTGGTGCGGCTCCCATCGCTAAAGCCCCCTACAGACTTGCGCCTGCAGAAATGCAGGAAATGTCAAAGCAATTGCAAGATCTGTTAGAGAAGGGATTTATCCGACCGAGTTCATCTCCGTGGGGTGCACCTGTCTTGTTCGTAAAGAAGAAAGACGGAACTCTCCGAATGTGCATTGACTATCGTGAGTTGAACAAAGTCACAATTAAAAATAAATATCCTCTGCCCAGAATTGATGATCTATTTGATCAGCTACAAGGAGCCAGCTATTTCTCAAAAATCGATCTTCGTTCTGGGTATCATCAGCTAAAAGTTAAAGAGGAGGATATTCCAAAGACAGCCTTCCGAACAAGATATGGTCATTACGAATTTCTCGTAATGCCTTTCGGTTTAACGAATGCACCAGCGGCGTTCATGGATCTCATGAATCGCGTGTGCAGACCAATGCTGGATAAGTCAGTTATCGTATTCATAGACGATATTCTGATTTACTCCAAAACGGAGGCTGATCATATTGTTCATCTACGTCAATTGCTAGAGTTATTGAGAAATGAAAGACTCTATGCAAAATTCTCAAAGTGCGAGTTTTGGCTCAGACAGGTAAAAATCTTACATTGTCTCGAGTTATTTCTTAAAGCGTTCGTTGTTTCAAAACTTGAATTCTACTTTGATTTCTTTTTAGATTCAATTCCTTGGCCATGTTGTATCTGGCGAAGGCATCTCCGTTGATCCATCCAAAGTCGAGGCCGTTCAAAAATGGCAAACGCCTCGCAATGCCTCCGAAATCAGAAGTTTCCTTGGATTGGCTGGTTACTATCGGCGATTCATTAAGGACTTCTCGAAGATTGCTGTGCCACTTACAATGCTAACACGAAAGAATACACCTTTCGTATGGGCTGATAAACAGCAAGAGGCATTTGAAACTCTGAAGCAGAAACTCATTCAAGCGCCAATCCTAGCCTTACCAGAAGGCAATGATGACTTCGTTGTTTATAGCGATGCATCTGGTACTGGTTTAGGTTGTGTCCTCATGCAAAGGGGAAAAGTCATTGCCTACGCTTCAAGGCTATTGAAAGACTACGAGAAAAGTGCACCAACTCATGATCTTGAGTTGGCTGCCGTTACCTTTGCATTAAAAATCTGGCGGCATTATCTCTATGGGACTCGGTGTCAGCTTTACACCGTCCATAAAAGCCTCAAACATCTTTTTACTCAAAAGGATCTAAACATGAAACAGCGTCGGTCCTTGGAGCTTATCAAGGACTATGATTGCGAGATCCTATATCATCCCGGCAAAGCCAATGTGGTCGCGGATGCATTGAGTAGAAAAGTCTATCCGGAAAAGTGTTGCTATGCCCTGACCCCAATTGTATTCTCTTCTGATCTCATTGAAGATATTAAATCTACTCAAGCCGAAGCATTAAAAGAAGAGAACATCTGTTTTGAAAATCTCAAAGGGCAACTTCAATTTCTGTCTATGAATCATTTGGGACTTCAATGTCTCATGGGAAACCGAATCTGGATTCCTAAATATGGTTCTATTCGCAATAATCTTCTATCCGAAGCCCATCAGTCCAAGTTATCCATTCATCCTGGCAGCTCAAAGATGTATTTCGATCTGAAAGCGGATTATTGGTGGCCAGGAATGAAGAAAGACATCGGTCAATTCGTTGAAAGCTGCATAGTATGTCAAATGGTTAAGGCAGAACACCAGAAGCCCTTCGGGGATATGCAACCACTGCCAGTTCCTGAGTGGAAGTGGGAGCATATAACCATGGACTTTGTCACGAAATTTCCAAAGACCAAGAGACAACACGACTCCATCTGGGTAGTTGTGGATCGATTAACGAAGTCAGCACATTTCATACCGATGAAAGAGACATACTCCCTTGATAGATTGGCACAGATGTACATCACCGAAGTTATTTCACGTCACGGTGTGCCAAAATCTATCGTCTCTGATCGTGATAGTCGTTTCACTTCGAGATTTTGGAAAGCACTGCAAGACGGGATGGGTACTCGAATCTCAATGAGTACAGCTTATCACCCTAATGCAGATGGCCAAAGTGAACGCACTATCCTAACTCTGGAAGATATGCTCCGTGCCCGCGTTCTTGATCTGGGTGGTAACTGGGATGACCATTTACCCTTGGTCGAATTCTCATACAACAACAGCTATCATTCCACGATTAAGATGGCTCCTTTTGAAGCTTTATATGGACGAAAGTGCAGAACTCCCACCTGTTGGCGCGAAACAGGTGAATCGCCTTTAGCAGGTCCTGCCCTTCTACAGTTGACTCATGATAAGATTCAGCTTGTCAGAAGGAACATCCTTGAAGCTCAAAGCAGGCAGAAGTCGTATTATGATAATCGTCACAGATCGATCAGTTTTGCACTTAACGATTGGGTGATGTTGAAGGTATCCCCAATGAAAAATGTGGTTCGGTTCATAAAGAGGAACAAGCTAGCTCCGAGATTCATTGGCCCGTTCAAGATTGTTGAAAAGATATGAAATCAATCTTATCGTCTTGAACTGCCAACTGACTTAGCTGGAATACATCCTGTATTCCATGTTAGTCATCTACGAAAGAGTCTAGCTGATGAAAGAGAAGTTCAGATACCACATGGTAATGTGCAGATTGATGAGAAGCTTCGAGTGGTTGAAGAGCCGGAATGCATTCTGGACTCGAAGACCAAAAAGCTTCGTAATAAAGAGATACAGATGGTGCTCGTCCAGTGGAAACACCACAAGGGTTCGCATCAGACTTGGGAATCAAAAGATGTCATGAAAGCAACGTATCCAAGTCTGTTCGAACATATCTAACTTCGAGGACGAAGTTTATGCGTGGTGGAGCCCATTCTGTAACAACCTAGCTTTTTACTTAACTTTAATTCTGTCTTTGATTCAATAATGTAATTTTATTACATATTGTAATTTTTAATTAAGTAATGAAAATATTTGATTAAGATAAATTAACTAGTGATGATAAAATGAAGATAAATCTGAATTTAAGAGAAAATCAGATGTTAAGGGGTTAAAATTGCCAAAACCCAAAAGTCTTGAAATAAAAAGACCTTAAGTCTTTTATTTCTCTCATTTCATCATCTCATTACACAAAACTCTCTCACTCTCTCTCTAAAATCAGCTGGAAACTCAAAGAATCAGAAGAAGAAATCGTGAGATTAACTGAGATTATCAAGAATCAGAAGAATATTAAGGTAATACAATTAATTCTAAGTTTTTATTTTGTATTTTAAGAGTTTAAAATGCATCAAATTCGGATTTAAAATCTGTAGAAATTATGTTGCATGCTTGAAATATTGGTTAGAAATCATGTAATGAAACCCATAAATGATTTAGAAACAGAAATCGTAGCTTAAATCGTCCAAAAAGATCAAAAATCTGAGTTTTTATAAACTTTTGTGTTCTTGAGAAAATTTCAATATTTTGGACAAATCTGGACGATTTAATGTGTTAGAGATAGGGAAAATAGTGTAGAAACACCCTAAAATTGATAATATAACGTTGGATTTAATTGCATGTTAGTATAATTGTCGATTGAAGAATTTTTGATAAAACCCGTAAGTTGCGACTTGCATATCTGCAAGTGAACTCGGCGAGTTCATAGGGAACTCGGCGAGTTCCCATGAACAGCTTGAACATTCTTCAAGAATTCATAAGTATCGGATCCGAATTCGGATGTGACCCGAATTCGGATGAAAACCCGAAATAAGTCTTGGTCCGAAATAAATTAGAACCGATCTCGGATGGACCCGAATTCGGATGGGTCAACATAATTCGGATGGTCCGAAATCCGGTTCTCTATCCGAAGTTCGGATGTGAACTCGGCGAGTTCACCGAGCTTACTCGGCGAGTTCCCCAATTTTCTGTGCATTTCGGATCTGATCCTAATTCGGATGATCCTTAGATCCGAATCCGGATGGGGGTTGGTCCGAATTTGTATATATATATTTTGATATTCTTTAAACACAAGAATCATTAATCCAAGATGGAAGAATAAAGAATTATCAGTCAGAATCAGATGAAAATAAGAATATAAAGACTTTAAAGTCAAAAGCTTATGAAATTGACAATGATGTAATATTATTCTGGACAGGTTCAGATAAATTCTGAACAAAGAGTTAAAGAATTACAGAATTAGAGATTGAAAAGGCAAAGCCAGAGTTCAGAAAGATTAAAGATAAATCCTGGGATAACCCAGGTGGTGGATTATAAATCTGCTTGATAAAGACTACAGAAACTGTGAGTTATAGATATTCAGTTTTTCATGCTAGACTTCCAATTGAGATATATTGTTGATGACAGTTTATTTGACATTCATGAATGCTCAGCTGGATTGTGACCTGTGCACACCATGGTTCGGTGATGCCCTGTGGATCATGATAGCTAATTTGACTTATCATTTCACATGACAATTGTATTTATAGTTCACTTCATATGTTATTGCTATCATGACTTTGATCACTATGCTTTCTTTATTGATCGCATCATTTGACATATTGATTCAGCTTAGAATAATTAGCTTTATCGGTCTATTGTTCTAGACCTAGCAATGTCACCAGTTCTATTGAACCTGGTATTGATATTCCGATGTTCCCCCATGAAGACCGCTGGTAGCTAGCCCAGCATGAGTGGATAGCTTCCACTAAAAGCGTGAGCGTGGGCTGAACATCATCCGATTCCCTGAGTTCTATGTCTCAATCATTGAGTGGCTGTAGCGGCAGTCCAGACATATCACGCTTTGACCCATGATCCGCTTGATTAATGCATGTAACCTGAAAATCTATATTCTCACTAAGCCTTGCTTACCAGTTGTTGTTTAATATTTTACAGGAAAAGATAAAGGAAAGTCACCTGCAGGACCTAGTTCTTAGGTCTTACAAGATCAAGATTGAAGTATTCTATAGACCACTACTCAACAAAACCCTTCGGTACTGATTGGCAGAAGATACTTGTGGTGGTCTGGGTAGATTTGAATTGATCATATGATGACATGTATTAGATTAGATGGTACCCTTTATTAGTTTATTTTAAAAATTGTAATCTGAACTAAAATTGTATTAAACTTATCCTAATGTTTGTACTTGTAATCTGAAATTCCGCAACTTAAATTACTCTATCTTAGTTATGATTGATATCGTGTTGCATGATGTGGGACCTAGACTCTGAGGACTGCCCCGTAAGGGGAGGTCTTCACAATGAGGCTGGTGTTTGAGGATGAGAGGGAGAGGGAAGAGAGACTTTGGACAGAAGCTCCATAGCCTGGGCAAAAGTAAGATGGCCCAGTTTGGAGGGATCGAAGGGTCCTTCAGCTGCGGCTGTAGCTGCATCACCAGGGGAAGGGGATGATGTTTGGGGCCTTTCAGATGCTGCTTGTGTTGCAACACCTTCATGAAGACCAGTGGTGGTTCCCTCTGCAGTGCCTTGGTCTAAAGGCACCTCATCATTGGGAGATGGGATATGCATTTCAACATCAGCAGTGGTGAAACCTGCTGATGGAATGTGCATGGAGGGAGCAGCCTCACCAGAGGGATGGTGTGATCCCTGAGGTTCATCAGCTTGGGTAGTTGGTCCCTCAGCAGCTGTTTGGCGTAGAACAGCTGTATCATGGGGAGCAGAAGTTTGAGGCTGAGCTGCTGATTGGTCTATACCAGCAGCGTGGGCACCTCGTGCAGACTCAGGGTGTGAGGAGATTTGAGTGGGGGACAGTGTGGACGCAGTATGGAGTGGAGAGGACTCCTGTCTTTCAATATCCTCAGCCTGTTGGGAGGCTGGGATAGTGGATGTGGGTATCTCCATTTGTACAACTGGTTCCTGTTGGGAGGAACCAGAGGGTCTAGGCTGACTCTGGGTAGACTCAGATTGGAGTGAAGCAGGCTCCAAATGAGCTGAACCTTCTCCCAAAATAGGAGAGGCAGCAGGGGTTGCTTCTTTTTCAACTGAACCCTGTTGAGAGGGAACAGAGGAGGTGGTTGGTTTTGCTGATTTCTTTTTGGAGATGGATTTTCTGTGATAGAGGATGGATGGAGTGGGTGATTGTGGAGAGGAGAGAGGATCTGTTTGGACAGGGTGTGAGACTGGGTCAGGAACAGTGGGGCTGGCCTGTTCCATGGTCTCTTGTGCCACAGAGGCACCAGCCACTAAGGCTTCAGGCTCAACAAATGAACTAGGGTGAGGAGCCTGCTCCTCCTCAGCCACAGAGGCTAAAGGAACAGACTCAGGCTGAGCTATTTTGGCCTTCTTTTTCACAGGCCCAGCTTCAGTTGCCAGGGTCCTTTTAACAAGCTTGGACCTGGCTTTGGATTTTGTTACGGGAGCAGCAGCTTCTGGATCCACCCTCACAGTAGAGGGTCCTTCCACCAAACCTAACAGCCTCCTCATTGGTGTGGATAGAGGAGGCTCATTTTGCAGGACTAAAGTATAGAAAACTCTATTCCCTATAACTGGGAATGCAGCAGTCTTAAGTAGGGGCTGAGAGTTATAGATATGCTCATCACAAACGTGTCTGAAGATGAGGCTCAGAAACCTGGGATATCGAACAGCAGCTGGTCTTGACTCTTGCTGCACCAGGTTCCTCAAATTTACAAAAATCCATTTGGCCATGTCCATGGTAGTTCCATCCACAAGCTGCAGAACTACAGGGATTTCATCACGGCTCAGTTGGTCAAAGGAACCAACTTTGCTGCTGAAACACATCACCACAGAGGCGAATAAGAAGCTGTAGGTAGGAGAGAGGTCCTTCCTGAACAGTGTTGCTCCAACTTTTGGTTCTGCTACACCACAAAAGTGCAGCAGATTCTTCATCTGTTCATCTTCAGGCTGTGGTCGATCATATTGTTCAACCACAGGGAGTCGAAGAACTTCCCTGAGCAGATGAGTGTTGATCTCAATGGTCTGAGTCCCATTGAGTATGGTGCCCTTGATGACTTTGGTTTCTGGGATATAGGCACAGGTATACCAGAACTCATACACCATCTCCTGGTACAGGACACCAGGAGATGCAGTCATTGCGTGGTTCAACGGATGAACTTTCAGAAACTCTACCATTTGGTCATAACCTTTTCCCACATAGTTTTTGGGAATGGTTAGGTTAGCAATGTAGTTGGTGGGCTTGATGGTCAGCATTGTGGTGACTGACGAGTGTTTAACAACATCATCACCAACAAATACTGGAAGAAAGGGATTAGGTCTGTGAGCCATTTGGGAATTTTTGAGGTTTAGAGAAGCAGGGGACACTTAGTCAATTTTTAGGGTTCTTGAGGATTTCTGGAAATGATGAAGAAAATGAAACAGTAGTTTGGTATTTATAGGATTTGAATGTGAGTGTGTATGAGAGAGAAGATTTTGGGCGGTTTTGTTGGGAAATAGTTTAAGTATACTCAAGCTGTTAGTTTAGACTTCTCAGACTGTTAGTAGATTTTCTGTGTAAATACAAAGTTCATGCTGCTAGTTGAAGAAACTCGAGCTGCCAGTGTAAAAGTTCAAGCTGCCAGAGCAAAACAACTCAAGCTGCTCAGTTCATGCTGTCAAGTCATTCAAGCTGCTCAACAGTTTCATAAACAGAATGTGCTGATTTTCAGGGAAGATATCTACAAGAAGATTCCAGCATATCTACTATCAGAGAAGTCATAGTCCTTCAAGGAAACACGTCCATAAAGCAATATAAATACATAGAATAGGTCTTTCTATTGTATAAGAGTTTTCTGCATATTTTGAGTCTGTAATTGCTTTATTGATAGAGTTTTCATAAGCCTCTAAGGTTGTAAAACCCTAAGAACAGTATGTGTTCTTCGTCTAATCAAAACAGATTAGAGGTGATTGTAATCATTGAATTCAGCAATACAAACAGTCTTGATTACTTCTTATGTTTTATGCTATTATTGATTCTGAAAGTTTTTGTGAAAATAATTAAGTGTTATTCCGCAAACTTCTTAATTAAACTTTGATTCAAAGCAAGATTATTGATTTATACTCTGATAAATTCAAATCAGTTAATCTTGGTTATTCATAATTTTCATAAGTTTTAGATCCTGACAAGTGGTATCAGAGCCACAGGTCGTTCTTTGTTTTTCAAAGTCGAAAACTTTCTTTCAAATTATTAATCTTTTCCAATGGAATTTGAAAATAGCAGCAGTGGATCTGGGCAAGGACTCAAAGTGCCTATGCTCAAGCCCACTGAGTTTGAGATGTGGAAACTCAGGATTCAACAGCATATTCAATTCATTGATTATGCTATATGGGAAGCTGTTGAATTCCCTCCTGCAGTTGATCCAGAACTTGATGCTGAGGGAAAACCAGTCAAAACCCCTCCAAAAACTGAACTTGAAAGGAAGGCTAGAATGAATGAAGTGAAAGCACTCACATTACTACAGATAGCCATTCCTAATGCTTATCAACATCAGTTTAAAAAGTTTTATACTGCTCACTCTCTTTGGAATGCCTTAGAGAAGAGGTTTGCTGGTAATGCAAGTACCAAGAGGAATCAAAAGGACCTTTTGAAACAGCAGTATGAAAACTTTTCTGGTGGCAAGAATGAAAACCTCACTCAAATCTTTGACAGGTTCAACAAACTGATAAGTGAACTGGAAAGTGCAAAGGTCAATCTGGATCAAGATGAAGTCAACAAAAAGTTTCTCAGATCTCTTGGAGAAGAATGGACAGTCTATGCTGCACAGTGGAGAACAAAAGACACACTTGATGAGATAGAATTGGATGATCTATACAACAGTCTAAGAGTGTTTGAGACTGAATTTGATGCTAAAAAGAAATCCTTTTCTTATAATCACAACACTGCTCTTCTGTCCTCTGAAAAATCTAATAACTGTGATTCTTTTTCAGGTGGTGATGGCAATTCTGCTGAAACTCATTATGAAGCTTTTGTTGCCAATGATGGATTATTTGCTATAAATGTTGAAGACTTGGAACAAATCCATCCTGATGATCTTGAAGAGATGGATTTAAAGTGGCAACATGCAATGCTGACCATGAGAGCCAAAAGATTCCTGAAAAGAACTGGAAGGACCAACTTTCAAGCCAAAACAGAAGGCAAACCATCTTTTGATAAATCAAAAGTGGAATGCTATAAATGCCATAAGCTTGGTCACTTTGCCAGAGAATGTAGATCTCAAGGTCAACAGCCATCAAGGACTTCACAGCCCATCCAAGCTTCCTCATCAACAGCACTTGTCTCTCAAGAAGACAATGTGTTTGACTGGAGTGATCAGACAGAGGAAGAATTCCAAAATCAAGCACTGATGGCAGAAACATCAAATGTCTCCTCCACTGAACTACCATCTGAGGTAAATTCTAAACTCTACTCTCAATCATGCAAAAATATGGTTAAAAAGTACAGAGATCATAATGAGAGCATGTGCAAAACTCTAGCTAAGATGGAAGAAAGGAGATATGAATATATGCAAGCCATAGAAGATCTGGAAAAACAGATCAATGACTATAAGGATAATGAGCTTCAAATGGGGTATGATAGAAACTATCATGAATGGGAGAAAAAGGAACTCAATAAGAAAATAGAATCCCTGAATAAACAGGTAGAAGAATCTGAACAGAAGGTGTTAGAAGCTAATGAGAAACTGAAATCTGTTAACATAGATTTAGGTAACTTCAAGTTAGCAAATCAGAAGCTAGAACACCTAATGGAAGTTCAATTCAAAGATAGAGTCAAATCTCAGGTCAATCCCAAAGAAGGAATAGGATACAGAGCTACTCCACCTCCATATAATAACAAGTACATTCATCCAATGAGTGAAGTTGCTGATAGACTTGTCAATGAACCACTAGATGAGTCTATGACTATTGTAGATCCTATCCTTGATAACAGTCCTGAATTAAAAGAAGATAAGAGTCAAAATAGAGACTGTGACACAAAGAGTGCACCCATAGAAGTCCAAGTTCCCAGTAAGAAAGGAAAAGAGAAGATGAGTGTATGCAATGCTACTCCTCAAGTTTCTGTACATTCTAACTGTAACACTGCATCTTCATCAAAAGGAACTAAAAGAGGTAAAACTGTTTCTATCTGCACATGCCAAAAGCATGGTTTTCAAAAGTTTCCTAAACAACAGCAGGTAAGAGGAAACCAGAGAAACAAGAACCAGAAATTGACAGAAAAGTCTGGTGTTCCAATTCAAACTGTCAAAAAATGCTTTCACTGTGGAAGGAAGAATCATTTAGCCAAGGATTGTTTTTACAAACCAGCTGTTGCAAAACAGCCTGTGCATCACACAAAATCAAATCCTAAACAGGCAAAACACTCAAACGTGAAACCTTCCACAGCAGCTCCAAAGAGAACAGTTGATCACAGATTCTCAAAAGTTAATAAAAAACAGTCACAACATCAAAAACAAGTTTTGGCAAAGCCTAAATCAAGTTTTAAACAAATATGGTGTGTCAAGGACAAATCTGTTGCTCAAACTGCTAATGCAAAAGATCAGACTGCTAAGTCAAAATCTGATGCTGGTAGTGCAAAAAGTGAAACTGTTAGCACTACAAACACAGCTCAAGCTGCTGGGCACCAAACTGGAGCTGCTAGTGAATCATCTGAGACTGTCAGAAGAAAAGATGATCAAAATAATTGGATACCTCATATCATCACTAAATACTCTCAAAAGATTCCATCAGTAGATCTCACTAAATACAAAAAGTCAAAAACAGTTTTTAGTTATGTCAATGTACAAGGCCAACCCAAAACCAATTTGGTTTGGGTTTACTCCACTACTAACTAAGTTGTTATTTGTGCAGGGCAACCACAGGTCTCCTCATAGGACAAGATGGCATCTGGACAGTGGATGCTCTAGGCACATGACAGGCAATTCTGAATTCTTGTCAAATTTCAAAGGATTTGATGGAGGATTTGTTGCATTTGGAGGCAACTCAAAAGGAGGTAAGGTTACAGGTAAAGGTACTGTAAATGCAGGCAACATGACATTCCATGATGTTTTGTATGTTGAACAGCTTAAGTACAATTTATTGAGTGTCTCTCAAATCTGTGACAAACAAAACATTGTTCTGTTCACAGATTCTGAGTGCATTGTTCTTTCAAAGGATTTCAAAATTCCTGAAAATCTTGTTTTACTTAGAACACCAAGAAAGGACAATGTTTACTGCCTAGACACAGCTCTTTTGACTAAATCAAATACTTTAAGCTGTTTAATATCCAAAGCATCATCAAATGAGTCTGCTCTTTGGCATAGAAGGATGTGTCACATGAACTTCAGGTCCATGAATGATTTAGTTAAAAAGAATCTGGTAAGAGGATTACCACAAAAGGAGTTCATTTGTGATGATCATTGTGTAGCATGTCTTAAAGGCAAGCAACACAAAACTTCTCATAAGGCCAAAGAAGTAAATTCAATCTCATCTGTTCTTCAGCTGCTGCATATGGATCTATTTGGTCCAACATCTGTTTTGAGTTTGAATAAAAGGGCATACTGTTTAGTCATTGTTGATGATTTCACAAGATTTACTTGGGTTTACTTTCTTAGGTCCAAAGATGAAACTGCTGAGCTTGTTAAGTCTTTTATCCTTAAGATAGAAAACCAATCCAATTCCAAAGTTAAGGTGATAAGATCAGACAATGGAACTGAATTTAAAAATCAAATTCTAAACAGTTTCTGTGAGTCCAAAGGTATTGCTAGACAATACAGTGCATCAAGAACACCACAGCAAAATGGTGTAGCTGAAAGAAAGAATAGAACATTAATTGAGGCTGCTAGAACAATGTTAGCTGATTCCAATCTGCCTATGACTTTCTGGGCAGAAGCTGTTAATACAGCCTGTTATGTTCTAAATAGGGTTCAAGTAGTTCAATCACAAGGGAAAACTCCCTATGAGTTATTCCACAACAGAAGTCCCCTAATAGCTTTCTTCAAGCCTTTTGGATGCCCATGTACTATTCTTCACACTAAGACTCACTTAGGGAAGTTTGAGAGTAAGGCTGAAGAAGGATTTTTTATAGGATACTCAAATCAAAGCAAAGCCTATAGAGTATACAACAGAGTGTCTAAAACAATTGAAGAAAGTGCCAATGTTGAATTTAATGAAAATACTGCTAACATCAAAGGCACTGGTCCTGATTGGTTATTTGATTTAGATTCTCTAACAAATTCTCTGAGCTTTGCTGAGTTTACTACAGAAGCTGATGCATACAGGGTTGAAGCTGCTAACACAAATTCTCATGCTGCCAATACAATTTCTCATGCTGTTGGCACAAAGTTTCAGACTGCTGCAGATTCAACAAGTTGGGATGATTTTACCACTCTACCACTTCTGTCATGTGATCCTCCAGGGGTCCTGAGCACTCAACATGATGCAAATCCAGACACTGAAGTGCCATTCCCAAGTCCTGACAGCACAGCTCAAACACAAAAGGAAACAGCTCCAGTTTCTAGGCTAGCAGTCCCAACAGCTTCTCAAGCTGTTAGCCTAGAAACTAAAACTGTTCCAGAAACTGAACCATTCACTGGTTCTGATGGAGATGACACAAACCTTGGAACATCCTTCCAAACAGAGAGAGAGCCCACACTAAGAGTTCATAAGTATCACCCTCTCAATCAAATACTGGGTGATCCAAGTACTCCTGTTCAAACAAGGAAGATGGTCCACAATGAGACTGCCGCTGCTGAACAAGCAGCTCCAGAATTCAGCCTAGCTGCTTTTGAACATGCCTGCTTCATGTCTCAACTAGAACCTAAAAAGGCATCAGAAACACTAAAAGACTCATCCTGGATTGAAGCTATGCAAGAAGAGCTTTTACAGTTTAAAATTCAGAATGTATGGACTCTGGTGGATCTTCCTAAAGGTAAGAGAGCAATAGGTACAAGGTGGGTGTTCAGAAACAAGAAGGATGAGAGAGGGATAGTCATCAAGAACAAAGCAAGACTAGTAGCTCAAGGGTACACTCAAGAAGAGGGAATAGATTATGATGATGTTTTTGCTCCAGTAGCAAGAATTGAAGCCATCAGACTATTTCTAGCATATGCAAGTTTCAAAGGCTTTAAAGTGTATCAAATGGATGTTAAGTCTGCTTTCTTGTATGGGACAATTGAAGAGGAAGTGTATGTGTGTCAACCTCCTGGTTTTGAAGACTACAAGTATCCAGAAAGGGTGTACAAGCTAGACAAAGCTCTCTATGGTCTTCACCAAGCCCCCAGAGCATGGTATGACACACTGTCATCATATCTTCTATAGAATGGATTCAAGAGAGGCACTCTGGACAAAACACTTTTCACTAAATCCATCAAAGCTGAGATTCTACTTGTCCAGATCTATGTTGATGACATCATTTTTGGCTCAACTAATGATAAGTTGTGCAAAGATTTTGAGGCCCTAATGCACAAAAAGTTTCAAATGAGTTCAATGGGGGAACTCACATTCTTTCTAGGGCTGCAGGTCAAACAGAAGCCTACTGGTCTATTCATAAGTCAATTAAAGTATGTCAAAGACATACTGGAAAAGTTTGGCTATCAAGACACAAAGGTTGCAAGCACTCCAATGGATCCTCATAAACAGCTTCATACAGACAAAGATGGCATAGATGTGGACATTCATCTATACAGATCCCTTATAGGATCTCTCATGTATCTAACATCTTCTAGACCTGATATAATGTTTGCTGTTTGTGTGTGTGCCAGGTTTCAATGTTCACCAAAGGATTCTCACTTGGTTGCTGTTAAGAGAATTTTCAGATACCTTAAAGGCCAACCACATTTAGGCCTCTGGTATCCCAAAGATTCTCCTTTTGAACTAACTGCATATTCTGACAGTGACTATGGTGGTTGCAACATTGACAGAAAATCCACAACTGGTGGATGTCAATACTTAGGAGCAAGACTGGTCTCTTGGCAATGTAAGAAACAAACAACTGTCTCCACATCATCCACTGAAGCAGAATACGTAGCAGCTGCAAGCTGCTGCTCCCAGGTAATGTGGATTCAAAATCAGCTAAGAGACTATGGTATGAATTTCTTATCCACTCCTATTTATATTGACAATTCAAGTGCCATTAGCATTGTGCAAAACCCAGTGAAATTCCCCAAAACCAAGCATATAGAAATCAGATTTCACTTCATCAGAGATTGTAATGAAAAGAAGTTAATCCAAGTTACCAAAATACATACTGATGATCAGCTAGCTGATCTATTTACAAAACCTTTTGATGTAGGAAGGTTCACTTTCCTAATATCAAACATTGGTATGGTAAACATGGATTAATTGATTTTTATTATTATCAACTCAATATGCTAATTTAAGGGGAGACACTGTTCCATTGAAAATTTGCACAAATTTACACTAACAGCATGAGTCTTTTCTCATGCTGCTAGTTCATTTTCTCAGACTGCTAGTTATTTTCACTTGATCTGTCAAAGTGTGCAGGGTATTTAGGTAATTTCCCAAATGTGTGCGCGGGACCTAACCTTTTCGAAACCTTTAAAGGTCCCAGTTTCGTTCAGTTGTAACTACCAGTTACATATTCTTCTTCCACGGCCTTCTGTTTTCTCTCTGAACGATACACACACTCTTTTCAAACCCTAAACCCCAATCCGTCGTTTCTTGATCAATGGAGTTCGTAAAAGAACACAACTGCCTCCCATACACCCTGAAACACACTGACCTTGAACCGTTCCATGAGATGATGGACTTCCTCAGGCACTCCAATATCCACTATGCCCTCAATATCAACCCCACTATATACATATCTCATATTGAGCAATTCTGGAATCATGCCTATGTTCAAACCATCAATGGAGTGCCTACCCTGACTTCCAAAATCGATGGTACTACCATCAATATCACCGAGGAGTCCATCGGACATCATCTGCATCTTCAAGATGCCACAGGTATAAAAGACCTATCTCTTACTGCTTTACACTTTGGTCTTCAAAATATCGGATATAGGGGCCCTGCTGATTCTTTTACTTTCTTGAAAGCACACTTTTCTCCTAAATGGAAATACCTTGTGCATATTATTCAGCAATGTTTAAGCCCCAAAAGAACTAGTTGGTCCGAATTTTCTTCAAATATTGCCACTGCCTTAGTGTGCTTTTCTACTGGCCAACAGTTCAATTTTTCAAATATGATCTTTCAAGGAATGTTAAGGCATCAGTCCTTGAAGCATGGGAAATTTTTGATGTATCCTCGATTTTTGGCAAAAATAATTGCACACACCTGCACCACTTCTTCAAATTTACATAAGAGGATATATGTTTCCCATAGGCACTCACTATCTTCAATCAAAAGGCTGATAAAGCCAAGTGCCAATTTTGTTAGTATTGATGCTCCATTGCCCTCTGTAATGATGAACATCATCACAAGAAACAGAGGAGAGGGGCCTGAGCAGACACAGCCCAACATTACTGCTTCAACCCCAGGACCCCAACCCACTCCTCATGATACACATATTCCCTCTGATCCTTTTGAACAGCCCAAACGCCCACTACAATACTTATATAAAAGGAAAAGGGGACGAGGAGCTCCTTCCTCCTCCTCCCTTAGACAAGAGCCATATATCCCTGTGCAGGAGGATCCTTCTGCACAGAATATCCAAAGGGAACCAATTGAGGACACCCCCAACCTCAATCAGGAGGTGAACATCTCTTCTGAGACTGTTCATATGGGTTCTGTGGCTGGCACTACTGATGTCTCTGCACAAGAGGCACAGGACAGGGCCAACATCTCTAAGACCACACCCATGGCAACAGAAAGTGTGCAAACACGAGCTGGAAGTCCCCAGTACCAAGAAAAGAGGGGCCCAGAGGTTTCTACTTCTGGTGTTAATGTCAGTGATAGACCACAAACACCCCTGGTGTTTTCTGATCTTGAGACTAGTCTGCAACTGATGCTCTTGACGGATCCAAAGCTGAAACCTGTTGTAACAATGTTGGAATACCAAATGTCCATCATTGCTGCACAGGGGGCACAAATTCATGCACTCAAACAGGCAGAAGCTGCTCACAATCAGAAATTGGCTAATCTACACAAAGGATTTACTCTTTGTGGAAATAAGCTCATCAAACTAGAGCAGTTGATTCAAACCCATGTGGCAAAGGTTGTAGGTCCTTCTGACCAAACCAATGCTTCCAAAAAGGGGGAGAATCAGGGAGTCCCTGAATCAGTCCAAGCAGCTCCAACACCAACAGTCCAAGCAGCATCAACAGCTCCATCTTCTAGGCTAGCAGTCCCAACAGCTTCTCAAGCTGTTAGCCTAGAAACTCAAGCTGCTTCTACAAGAGCAACTGGAGTTGTTATTAGAGAAGGCAGTCAAGCTCCATCCAGATCAGTCCAAGCTGCATCTTCTGCTACAAAAGATAAGGGCAAGGGTATTCTTGTTGAGTCTCCAAAGCACAAATTTTCTTCCAGAGAAGCCCAGATTGCCTTTGATGCTGAGATTGCCAGAAAGTTAGCAGAAGAACAAGATCAGGCCTTAGACCAGCAAAC
>JAANYP010000688.1:0-19657 GCA_020465985.1 Centrapalus pauciflorus | reverse complement strand
ACACTAGTGGAATCAGCTAAGACGATGTTGGCCTACTCCAATTTACCGTTGTTCTTGTGGGTAGAAGCGGTTGCAACAGCTTGTTTCACACAAAACCGTTCAATAATAAATAAAAGATTCGGAAAGACTCCTTATGAACTGATTAATAAACGAATACCTAATATTAAATTTTTCCATGTCTTTGGTTGCAGATGCTTTATTCTAAACGATAAAGACAACCTTGGAAAGTTTAATCAAAAGGCAGATGAAGGAATATTCATCGGGTATTCAAAGGAGTCGGTTGCATTCCGAGTGTACAACAAGAGAACCAAGACAGTCAACGAGAGCGTAAATGTTAAATTCGACGAAGGAGTGGTGATGGCTTCTGAACACACCAGTTCAGGACCCGAACCTAATATGCAGACTTCATTGGAGTCAACTGGACAAAATGTTGAACTTTCTGAATTAAATAAGTTGTTTGAGAATTTTTATGACGACTATTTTGAAAAGCCCAAAACTAATGTTCAAAATTTGGTGCCTGACAGGATTACTGAAGATCCAGTCATAGTTTCAGATCTTTCTCAACAACAAAGTTCTGAAGAAACTGGAGAAGCTTCAACAGCAAATGTGTAGTCAACTACTGAGATTGTACAACCAATTGAACCTCCACATTCTTCTGAAACCCCCATTACTTCTGAACAGTCAGAAGCTCCTACCTCAGATGTTCCACCTACAACATCTGAAGTAACTCCCGAACCATATCTAGATCTCAATCCCGACCAAGACCCAATACAACCGTTTCCACATACTGTTAAGTGGACAAGAAATCACCCAATTGAAAACATCATTGGTGATCCATCTGCGTCAGTCCAAACCAGAAGGGCTACTATAAATGAATGCTTATTTTCAAATTTTTTGAGTAAGATTGAGCCCAAAAATGTAAAAGAAGCCCTTCTGGATGCTGATTGGATTGTGGCGATGCAAGAAGAACTCAACCAGTTCGAACAGTTAAAGGTCTGGAGACTTGTTGAGCGCCCAAAAGACAAATCAATTATAGGCACGAAATGGATCTTTAAGAACAAGAAAGATGAACATGGTGTCATTATTCGGAATAAAGCTCGTCTCGTGGCCAAAGGATACAGCCAACAAGAAGGGATTGATTATGATGAAACATTTGCACCAGTTGCACGAATTGAAGCTATAAGGATGTTTTTAGCTTTTGCCGCTCATAAAAATTTTACAGTATATCAAATGGATTTCAAAACAGCGTTTTTAAACGGGGAGCTAACAGATGAAGTATATACATATCAGCCGGAAGGGTTTACTGATCCTTCGAAACCTGATCATGTATATATTTTAGATAAGTCACTGTATGGCCATAAACAAGCACCTCGTGCTTGGTATGATGCACTATCAACATATCTGTTGAGATGTGGATTTACAAAAGGTGAAGTTGACACAACCCTGTTTATAAAACGTCAGGGGTCAGATATCATAGTTATACAGATATATGTAGATGATGTAATATTTGGGTCTACAAATCCAGAATTTTGTAAGAAATTCGCATTTTTAATGTCCCAGAAATTCGAAATGAGCATGATGGGGGAAATAAATTTTTTCTTAGGATTACAAGTAAAACAATTAACTGATGGTATTTTTATCAATCAGTCAAAATACATACAAGACATGTTAAAGAAATTTAACATGGTCAATAGTACTCCTATGAAAACTCCCATGGCTCCGGATTCAAAATCAAAACTCGATGCGGACATCTCAGGGAAACCTGTAGATGTGACTCATTATCGAGGTATAATTGGGTCATTAATGTACTTAACAGCCAGTAGACCAGATATTATGTTTGCTACATGTGTCTGTGCTAGATATCAAGCAAATCCAAAAGAATCACACTTAATAGCTGCAAAACGAATTTTAAGATATTTCAAAGGAACTCCAAATCTTGGTTTGTGGTATCCTAGAGAGTCTTCATTTAATCTGACTGCTTTTTCTGACGCTGATCACGCAGGTGATAAGATGGACAGAAAGATTACGTCAGGAGCAGTACAATTCTTAGGTGACAAACCTGTATGTTGGTCATCCAAGAAACAACATTGTGTTTCATTGTCTACAGCTGAGCAGAGTATGTTGCTGTATCTTCCTGTTGTTATCAGGTGTTGTGGATGAAGAGCCAACTGCGTGATTACGGGTTTACACCAAAGAAAATTCCAATATATTGTGATTCTCAGAGCGCAATAGCTATTGCATCAAATCCGGTGCAACATTCAAAAACGAAACACATTGACATTCGGTATCATTTCATAAAAGATCATGTAGAAAATGGAAATATAGAATTATATTTTGTACCTACTGAATATCAACTAGCTGATTTGTTTACCAAAGCGTTAGATGAAAAGCAGTTTAATTTTTTGGTATACAAATTAGGTATGTTGAATCGTTAAGATTTAATAATTCAGTAGTTTCAAAATTATAATTTTAAAATTTTCATTTTTAAGTGATTTTTATCTGATGTTAAATTCATGAATCATAAAAAGTTTATATTCTTTAGAATTTAACAAGATCTGGACTGTCATGTGCAGGGGGAGCAGAAAAGAAATTTATCTGATTTTGAACAAATCTGATAAAACTTATCTGTTATTTTGTAGGGGGAGCAGAGCTGAGTAATTGAATATTAAGTTGAGGGGGAGCAACTTTCAGAAATTCAAGGGGGAGCAAATGTGTTTTGTTAAATTTTTTTTAATATTTTTTTTATGTGATTTCAATTTTTTTTTTTTTGTGTTGTTTTAGGTACAAATTTTTTTTTCTCTCTTAATTTTTTTTGTACATTTTAAATTTTTTTTTGTGTGCTGTTAATATTTTTTTTGAAAATTCAAATTTTTTTTAGTCACAATTTTTGATTGAAATAATTGGTGTGTGGGCTAATGTGATGTAGATGATGGGCCGAATATTTCAACTTTGAAAAAAAATTCAAAATGGGCCGAATATTTCAACTTTGAATAAAATTCAAAATGGGTCGGGTAAAATTTCAATATAAATTTGAAATTTCAAATTCAAATTTCTTTTTCCAGAAATTACATAACTTCATCTTCTTCCACAAGCTTTCTTCATTTCAAAGAAACCTAAAAACCCACAACCGACGGTTTTATTTCATCAAAATTGTGAGTAAAAATTTGTTTTTCTTTATTATTTCAGTTTGTATGTGCATATATTCAGTGTATCTGTTCGAATGTGAGTATGTGTTCTTATTTTTAATTTTTTATGTTCTTGACCGTTAATGGCAAATAGTTTGATTGGTCCATGAAACTGAAATTAATTGTGTGATGCTGTTCATGTGGGTATTATGACTATGAATCTGAAATTTCATAAGTCATTTGTACTTCACAAAAACAGAATCATTGATTTTTTAATGGAACAGTTTCGAGTTCTTGACTAAACTGAAATTTGAATTTTTAACAACTTTAAAGTTGTTTTTGTTCAAGGTTCAGTAAAACAAATATGTTTAAAGTACATTTTCGAAAGGGGTACAAGTTTTAAAACACTGAAAATGCTTATTGAAATTAAATTCATAAAATCAGTGTGTTTTAGACTTGTAGGAAAATAAAAAGACATTTCTCGAATAAAGCATTATTCGAGTTGCATTACAGAGTCATTCGAGTTGCATGGAAGAGTCATTCGACTTGACTTAAGAGTCATTCGAGTTGCATTAGTGAGTTATTCGAGTTCCATCATGACTAATTCGAGTTGATTCATATAGACTTCAGAGTTATTCGAGTTTATGACATATTACATTCGAGAAACATTTATGTTTCATGCGAGTTGACAAGTGCGTATAACACTTAGAAAATTCAAAAATAAGTGTTTCAAAGGTGATTCGAGTCGGGACAATGTTTTTATCGAGAACATGACTAGGTCATTCGATTTGAGTGTTGGATCCCATGTTTCATTCGAGTTTAGTACATAACCTATTCGAGTTGCATGTATAGGTCATTCGAGTTGTATAGAGACTTATCCGAGTTTAATGTGTACATCATTCGAGTTTTTCAGAGACTTATTCGAGATGTATATAGGTTTATTCGATTTTCATAGATACATCATTCGAGTTTGGATAGTGAGGTCAAAAGTGATTCAAGAAACTTGTAATTTTAGTCGAGTTTCAACAAGAAAAATTTTCTAAGTGTGGAATTTTTTTTAATGATTTAAGAAAAATGTCACATTTTTTTAAGAAATTGTTATAAATTTGTGTTTTTTCTAGCATTGGTCTCTAAACGATTGACTCTGGAGTTCATTCAATAATTAACTATTATTGTCTGGAAACCCGATGCTTTAAAAAGAAAATCACAAGTTTTGATAATTTCTAATAAAATGTTACAATTTTTCTACATTTTTGACATATGTCATTTGAGTACATGATATGACTAACATGATGTTCTTGTTTTTTTTACAGGTATTCAAATGGCATCCCCAGTACAATCCCAAAATTCAAATTCCTCTAATTCCCATTCATCATCAAACCATACCCTTGTATCTACCCCAGTTAGATCTACCTCAGTTGCCCGTTCATCACAAACACACATTATCCCAGATAACCAACTAGTAAAACCAAAACATTGCCATCCTTTCCGTGATAATAATCATCGTCTAGATACCAAAGTTATTAAAGTAAGCCATCCTATCATTGTGGACATTTTGAAAGGCCATCCACTCGGGTATTTGCTACAATACAAACCGTCTATTCCTCAAGTGTATTTACAACAATTTTGGCACACTATCAAATTTGTTCCTGCTGACGGAAATCATCACTTCAAAGTGACGATAGACCAGTTCAAGACGAAAATCACTCTAACAAGACTGCGTCATAATCTATTTCTTCCGAGACGCATAGATACTGTAAATTTCCCTGAGTTGGCAGACTTTGAAGATTTTGTTTCTGACGAGGAGCTGGTACATGACTTGATCTGCTTGGGCTACTCAAAGCCACTTCCAAAGAGTTCAAAGTTTCACAGAAATGGTTTAAATGGAGAATGGTATACCCTATTTGGAATCATTAATAGGTGTATGACTTCAAAACATACCGGGATTGATAGATGCAGCATTCATTGCTTGCGAATATTTCATGGGATAGCATTCAACAAACATTATGACTTTGCTCAGTGCATCTGGGAAGATTCGAAAGAGATTGTGCTTGCAAAAACAACAAATAGAGCAAGGAAATTTGTGCCACTTCAGAGATTCATACAGATACTTATTCGAGGAATTCTGCGTGCAAATGAAAATATTCCAAAGCGAGCTAATTCTCAACGATGTCCGGACTATGTTATGATGAGCCTACATGAAGTGCCGGACTCCCCAAATGCCAACATAATGCCAATTCCAGAGTCGTTGCTCAAATATGCTGATCAAGAGAGTGAAAATGTGAGATTATATCGAATAGATCATGCTCCGATAGAGACCCAGGAACCGGGATCTCTTAGCCCAGGAGCTTTAAGGATAGAGGAACCTCAGCAAGGGGCTGAAGTTCAGGTTGCCCATTCTGAGAGTGAGGGAGAAGGTAGTGTGAGGGGTGGTGAGGAAGAAGCCGAAAAGTCAGATTCTGAGAGGACATTGTCTGATATTCAAGAAGAAGAGGGAGAAGGGGATGATGATGATGATGATGGTGATGATGGAGGTGATCATCATGAGGGAGGAGGGATGATGGTGGATATTGTACAAATGGCTGTAGAGAGTGTGAGGGAGACCATAACCCCAGAAAGCCGGGATTTAACCATGTCTACTGTTAGCTCTCCTATGAGAGTTAGCATTGAACAAGTCAGTATCCCATTGACAATTGCACACCCAACTATCCACTCAGTCTCCTCTCAACAGGAGACTGTTTCAATTGAGCACAGGGATGAACCACACGATCTATCCGCAAGTCACTTGGACTTAATGGATATTGAAACAAGTGCACAACTGCCTGTGTGTACGACTTCTTTGCAATCACAAAGTCTAGATCCTATACAGTTTAGGACACTTGAGTCCACTTCATTTGTTGAAGTGAGTGTGGTTGAACTTAGTGTTTCCACCGGAACACCCTCAATAACGGAAGCATTTGTTGCTCCGTCACTTGAAGAGGGTGGAAGTCCAGTCAGAGAAACGACAATACCAACTCTGAGTACTGGCCACACAGAAGTTCTTTATACAAGTTCGACTGTTGTGTCAACTGGAAGTCTACGTGACCCAGTGGTGAGTTTATCCCCTTTTGTTACAGAATCAACCTTGACAAATGCACTGAATGCAGCTGTGTCTGGTGTCAATTTGCATGTTTCTAATCAGTTAGCGAAAGTAATGGCTCAAATGACAAATATTCAGAAATTTCTAAAGGGAAAAGATGTTGCAGAGGAGTCTGTCAAGCAAACTGACTCAAAGCAAGCTATAGAAGAGTTGAAGGAAGAGTTGAAGGATTTTGTTTTTGAGTAGTTTGATGAGATGCGAGAGCGTATGATCAGTCTAGAAAACACAGTGGTAACTGCGTTGGGGAATCTTTCAGAAAGAGTAGCTGCAGTGGAAGATACCTGCAAGGCTCAAGCTTCCTCATCAAAGAGGAAACATGATGAGCATGACGAAGACTCCGATGATGCTCCTCATGAGGGGGAGAAGAGGAGAAAGCTTGATGAACCGACGCCTGGAGTATTAATGATAACGTATCCGGAAAAGGAGTCGGAAGCTCAGGAGAAAGAAGCTGGGGGCTCCAAAGAATCAGCTGGTGAACAGAGAGAGCTGGGATTGATTCTTTATGAAGATGTTCCAGTTCCTTTGAACACTCAGTCTGATATCTATCACTTTGTAGAGTATATTGATTCAGATGAAGACGTTCAAGAGAAAAATCAAGAATTGAGTATTCAAGGGACAGGAGAAGAGAGAGAAGAGTATATTGAAGTTTCTGAAGATGATGACATAATCACTTTGACGGATATAGATTTTAGAGCTGAAAGAATCGAAGAGGAGGAAGTGTTAGTCGAGGAAATTATGAAAGATGTTGAATCAACACCAACGGTTGAAAAGCTTGAGGTGGTTGTACAAATTAAAGAAGAATTTGAAGAGTTTCCTGTTGAGAGCAGTGTGGCTCAAGAAACAGTAGTTTTGAATGAAGTGGAGGTGATGGATAGATTTTTCAATGAATTTGTGCTTGCTGATGAATCAAAGAAACAAAACAGACTTAGATTTCAAGCTCAACAAGTGGTACAGAGGGAGATTCAAGATATGTTAACTTTGTTGAATAAGGATGAAATAAGCAAGAAGAAGGTGAAAAAGCTTGAGCTGCCAGAGAACAGATCTGCGGAATTTATCAGAAAAAGAAATAAGATGCCGTATATTGAAGATATTCTGGAGAAACGGATCTTTTGCAAAAAGCAAGCTTCATGCTCATTTCACAAGTTATTCCGAGTTCTAGAGCCAAATATGCCTAATCTGGTTAACTATGCCAGTTTCCTGAGAAATAAGACACAAGAGGTTGAGAAGGTTAAGAGCGAATTCAGAATAGTGGATCTAGTGAAGATTGATAAAGAAAGATTTGTCAAGATTTTTTATCCAAAGTTCACAGTCACTAGGTCAGATGGAAATACGTATGTGTTCACGGAAGCTGACATGTTCAACATGCACTTGGTCGATATTGAAGATCTTTTTGACGAACTGTGCAGAAATAAAAGAAATGTACACTGTAGATTTGCGCTAAAGACACTGTTTCACTTTATGCATACCAAATTGGTATTAATGTCAGTGCAAGATCTACAGATTGGGGTTGAAAGAGTCATGAGGAAGATAAATATGACTGCACCTCACAAAGATATTAAATTTGCTGGTGAGCTGAAAGAGTTTCAAGTGATCATGGTGAAGCATCCAGCAGTCATGTATAAAGATAGGAATAAGAAGTTGAGAGCAATGAGGAGTGTGGAGCTGAACAAGTTTTCTGATGGTACGTTGATTAAAGTTTTGAATGGTTTGAAAGGTAAGCTTGCTGCAGATCAGAAAAGGAAGACAAAGAAAGGAGCCTTATCAGTTAACGACCGAAGACTCATGGTTGAGTTTATTTCAAAAATTGAATGGAGGCTTTCGGATCGTAAAAGTATCAGAAGGTTTGAACAAAAGTTGGGCTTATCGGTTTGAAGACTTTGCTATTTTCATCAAAGGGGGAGAATGTTAGAATATGTTTAATTGATGAAAAACAAAGTGTAGGGACTATTTATGTATTTCCTTAATAGTTTGTATAAATGTATAAATAGCAACTTTGACTTTCCAAATTAGAAGATCTGTCAGAGAATCATTTGTACGCATTCTAATCTGTGAAAGCAGCACTGTTGAAGATTATTCCTGACCATCATTTTGTAATCAACAATTCATCAATCGAAGCATTTGGTTAGTGTTGATTATTGTAATTGTTCTTATTAATTGATTGATTGTAAGAAACTTACTTTCACAATACTCGAAAATTTCGAATAGTTGAAAATACTATCCGATATCCGAAATTTCAGATACGGAGTCGGATAATACCCGAAAATCCGAAAATTATATAAAAAAATCAACATTCATCCAAATAGATTTCAGATCTATATAAGCAATTAACTAACTATAATAAAAAACTGAGTAGTCAAATCAACGGCCGAAGTACCAAGCAAACAACAGTCGGACAGCAGCACGCCAGGAGACCCAGGACCAGTGGACCACCACTCCGTCGTGAAGAATGAGACAAGAGAGTGGAGTAGGAGGCGGCCAAGCGCAGTGGCGACTGTGGCGCACGCAGCAGCAGCCAGCAGACCAGGACCAGCGCCGGCGGTGGTGAAGTGTGAACTACCAACTACGTGATTGTAATACTATATTCCCGTATATTTTCAGCACCTTGATGTCTTTCTTATCAAACACATGAAGAATCAAGCTCAATAAATGTGTAATGATAAAGAAGAAGACAATATGAATGTTGAGAGAAAAAGTGAACAGTGGCGGCTGTTGTATTGAATTCAAAATGTCAACCGTGTAATAGAAAGTAACCCTAGGAGCCTTTTCTAGGCTCCTTTAATTAACTTACACAACATGGCAACTTTGGCCCCTAGACTTTTACATAAACATAAATTACATGGAAATTAAATACAAGACAAATTACAAAGATAGTAAATATTACAAAACAACTCCTAAGATCGAAATAATAAATCTAACAATCTCCCCCTTTTCGATCACTTAGGAGGTCCTGGAACTCGGGCGTGGTCAGTCGATTCTCTGAGACCAAGTATGACGTCGAAGCGTCTGGTTACTTGTCTCGTATGTAGCCGTTCGTTCAGGTAGTCTATGCCGCTGAGTGTATCTTGTATTTCCTTTGGTGAGCATCTCTGTTCAGGATCTGGTTGAGCATCATAATCTTGTAATTTCTTTGTAAGAGCAGCTCGAACCAATCTAAGTGTACCATCGGAATAGCAAGGAAGGTCCTCAAAGCGCATATACCTTTTGTAGCCCTTATAGTTTACAAAAATGACACCCGAATCCCCAGAAAGTACAACTCTGTAGGCTGGGTGGTGGGCTAGGAGAAAACTATCTTGTTCCAGTGCTCGTAGGCCTACCTTAACCATAGCACTCTCGATCGCCATCTGAAAATCTCTTAAGCACATTATGATCGATCGGCGGTTCATACTTCGAACTAAGGCTCCTACAGCTGTCATGTGGGATAGACGTTTTCTGATTCGACTTTTCAGACTGTTGTGAAGGAACTCAACGTCATCCGCTCTTATGTAGTCAAGGTCATACTCAAAGATGTCATCTCCCGTACCATCTTCTCTTTCCACTTGATAGGAGGGATAGAAGACTTTGGCTCTTTTGCACATGGTGATTGATTTGAGCTTTTTAATCTTTGATTTTGATACCTTAGACCTTCTTTCCCGGAGCATCAATTGGTAGTATTCGGCCTGTTCAGCTTTGGAGACATTCGTAAGTTCCATGAGTAGGCGTCTGCTGAAGGCTCCAGGCTTCTTTCTGAATACCATCTTGAACCTTTCTTCAAGATATGGATTTTGAAACCTCTCCGGGGGAAAGTTCTGCAGGAATTCTTTCAGGCCTTGAACGGGGGGTTCTTCGATCTCGTCCTGTTTAGCTTCAAGAAGCTTTATGATAGTCCCCCGCCGTTCTTGTCGCAATTGATCTTTTTCTTCCCGCGGCAGTGTATGAACTTTTCTTTTCGTATAGTGATCTACCCAGAATAAATCATCCTTTCTGTACACGCCAGGGCCCTCCGGAGTTTCGTCGAAGCAATCGACCCTTTTTGTTGGGGAGGGACCTGAACGTTGGGTTTGTTGGACTGGAGGTGGGCTTGGGGATCTTGGGGGGCTGATGGTGATGTGGGATTCTTTTAATGTCAGGGGAGCTTGGATGGATGAAAGTATATCTTCTTGATGGGCTCGAGGTGGGGAATTCAGGAAATCGAAAGAAGAGGATGAGGATTTTTTCGATGGAGAATCAGGCTCAGGCTTAGGAGTTAATAATGGTTGGGTGTCCTCGGTATCGGAATCTGAGTCAGAAACCAATATGATTTCAACCTTCTCGTGCGGTTCCTCAAATTCTACCATAGATGTCATCGGATCCAGTGGAGCTGGACCCTCGACCATGGGCTCGTCTTCTATAAACATATGTTCCTGAGCCTCCTGAGACTTTTCCCTTGACCCCTGAAACTCAGACCCCTCGGCGGTCTCTGCTCCCCCTAAACTCAGCACTGGGTCCTCAAACTGAACTTTTCTGCGCTTCTCCCCCACATGACGATCAGGGTCGTCCTGGTCGTCATGTTTCCTTTTAGGGGCTTCGGCCTGAGTGCGGCATTGGAGTTCAATAACTGTCGACTCCAGGCGATCCATTCTCGAATTGAGCTGCTCTTGGACTTGAAGAATCAAACGGTTAAGCGCATCAAGTTTGTCCGACAGCTCTGATATTTGGTGATGGACTGAATGGGAACCTGGTGGGGGGCCAGCTTCGGAGGCGACACCCTTACCCTTGATTAGTGAAAGAATGGCGGTGTGACGTTCCTCAGCGGCTTCCCTTTGGGCATCCAGGTCAGCCCGGGTAATCACTCCGGCAGCACGTAATGCTGCCGTTAGCATCTCCAGATTGATTGGGAGATGGCCTGAAGTGGATGGCGTTGATGGAGCCACTTCAGGTCTTCCTTCCGTCATTTCTGGCTCCGCTAAGGGACGCTCAGATCCGGAAGTTTGTTGAGCTGCCACGGAGGCAGCTCTTGGGGATGCCACAAAGGCATCGTGCGTCGTGTGAATATGTGGGGATGGAATCGTGAATGAAGGAAGTTCGGTCACGTGGGGAGGAGTGTGACCTCTTTCAACACCGCCGCTCTCCGAATGAGAGGGCGATGGAGTATGTGGAAGATCCCCATGGAATGAAGTGGTTTCCCTTTGAGGGGAAACCAAGTGGGTGGTGGGGGTTGTTTCGACCGCTGGACTAATGGTCTTATGAAGAGGAGTCCGGCTAATAGGGCTTGGTTCACCCTCAGACTGAATTTCCCTCGCTCTTACGACAGAGACGGTTCTTTCGGAATCCGCCGTCTCTGCCGTCTCACCTACTGCTCCCTCTCTCACAATCTCAGCCTCCCGCTCACCGAAACCCATAGATTGTTGAATGTCCATCCGTTCTCCCTCATACTCACTCTCTCTTTGCTCACCTTCGGAGTGGTTAGTCTCAGTCGATTCCGACTGAGACTCATCCGGATAACTCTCTCTAATATAAGCCCTTACCCGCTCAGTGCCCCTTGACCTCGTTAGAATTGATAGAGGGATTTTCATCACCGGTACCGTCGGGGCCCCCTTTGGCAGAGTTAACTTTTGGATTGCCACTGTGGGGTAGACATCAGCCTCTGGACGCTCGTGGATATCGTTGTCTTGGTCCATTGCAAACTGAATGATGAGTTGCAGGAATCGTTGAAGAGGAATGTACTTCCGGCCTTTCTTTGTGCCCCGTTCTATATGGACTCTTCGAAGCTCTTCGAACAAGAAAGAAGCATAGTCCACGTGTCGGTCAAAGGCAAAGCCGGTGAACATGGCTAATACCTGTGCCGACGCTGAATCATGACCTGAGTGCTTGGCGGTGAAGCATTTGTTGAGCACATCGAATAGAATCCTCCAGTGGGATTGAAGGTTTTTGGTGCGGAAGTCAGATGGTTTGGAAAGAGGACCGTCATACCCTATAGTTTGTATTTCAGTTAGGGTTTCAGCGACGGATGGGTTTGGGTCGAATAAATCACGGGTGGGAAGGTAGTATTCTGTGGGTAGATGAAGAATGTGGCGGATGGCAGCGGTGGTGATTTTGACTGGAACGCAGTCAATGGTGGAGGTGAAGTGAGGTTCGGGGTCGGTTATATATTTCAGCCTGTTCCAGAATTGTTGGAGATATATCTGGGGAACAGCTATGGCTGTGGATAGTGCATAATAGATGGGATGGCGGGTGAGGATGTCGAAGGCAAGGGTTTGGGTTTCTTTTGTAAGGATGGAAACGTCGAGTTGCCAGTTATGAGGGATAAACTCGACAAACTCGGCGCTGGGTAGGATGGATTCCTCGGGTAGCTGAGCATTGTTATTTGGGATGGGAGGATGGGGTACAGTGAGAATGATTTCGGGGTCCATTATCCTGCAACGTGCAACAAAGTTAGAATCATAAGACTTGAGATGATAATGCATTGATGTGAAGTCTAGATGAGTGTGAAATAGAAATTGTCTGATCTGTTTAGCATCGGGTCTTTATTAGCAGAATAAAATTCCACTAATAAAGTCCAAAGTCAATCGTTAAGAGACCGATGTTAGATAAGACCGTTTCACTCAAACACTAATCCTAACTCTAATCAATGGTGCACTTGGATGGAACTATTTTTTGTGAATTTTTGAATTTATATGAAAATGCAGAAATGGAAAAAAATGAAAAATGAAAAAAAATTAAAAAAATCCTAAGTGTTGGATTTCGGATGGTCCGAATTCGGATGAACAGTGTCACCGAATTCGGATCAGTCCGAAATCGGATGATGCATGAATGATGTGTGGTGGTCCGAATTCGGAGGTGGTGAGGAACATGGACCGAATTCGGATGATGGTCCGAAATGTGAGGCATGAAATGAATGAAAGGGGTCCGAATTCAGATGTCATGGAACATGATCCGAATTTCGGAAGATGACTTGTGTAAATGCATGAAATGATATGGATAGGTCCCGATTTCGGATGGTACCTAGAATTCGGATGGGAACCGAATTCGGATATCATCCGAATTCGGATGAACAGTGGTGAACTGACTTAGACTATATTCAAGTTTTGAAAATTTTGGCCCTGCTTTGATGGTCCGAATTCGGATCAACAGTGACCCGAATTCGGATCAAAAGTGGTCCGAAATTGGATTTGTACTTTGAAAATTTTTGAACCTAGTCTAAGTCGGACATCCGAATTCGGGTGGTGGTCCGAATTCGGACAACCGAAACTGCATGAGTGCAGTTAATGTTCATGCAAAAAATAAACGTGAACAGTTGAAATGTTAATAAAAATGCATGAAATTACAGATCCTAGTCTAAAACAAGTTACTGAACATTTTATCTAACTACAACTAAAGAAAAATAACACATTTCAGTACCTAAAATGTATAAAAACCGAAAGTAAAAACTAGAAATATTTTGAAAATCAAACAAGCAATATACGAAGTTAAAGACTGAAATAAAGATAGAAATATGTTACCTGATGATGCCAAAGTAGGAAAATGCAAGAAAAATGAAGAAAACGGTGGTGCAAAAGCTTCAAGCCGTAGAAAATGGTGGTTGTGGGCGGTGGTGTCGACGGGAATGAAGAAGAGAGAAGGAGAAATATCTTGAAAGTGAAGCTATTGACCGTTTGACCACCCCTATATAAATCCGCGCGGGTCGGGTACCGGGTCAGAAGGATCCGCGCCCAAAAGGAAAGTGGGCCGCCGGATTGGGCTCAACACACACACACAATTAAATAAACTGGGCTTTTAAAGAAATTAATCAACACAAAATTAAAAAGAAATTTTGGCCCAATTCAAAATAATAAAAAATAAAAAATAAAATATTTTTGGTATTTTCTTTAATTTTGAAATTAGAATAAAATGAAATGAAGTAAACTAAAATTTTTTTGGTTTTTTGATAAATTTGAAAGATAAAATCTTTTTGTGATTTTCTGACCCATTAAATTAAAACTTAAAATTAAATTAAAAATTAAGACCAACCTAAAGTTTAAAATTTAACTATAAAAGAAATAAAGAGAAACACAGAATTATAAAATTTAAAATCCTAACTCTACTCCCCCTCAAATAAATACCGGTTCTTTTCCTTTTCTTTTTCAGATATACATCACGACAACCCTTTTTAAGCCTTACAAACACAGACAAACCTGGATATTGTTTGCATCCCACTCCATGATGAACAATTCACACAGCAATTTGTCAGGATCATTAATTATTAAAAATATACGTAGATAAGGAAATATTGAGTTTCAATTTAGTGACACAATCCTTAAATTTAAATAACAGATATTTTCTAAAATAAAGGAATTTCAATCATGATAGATTGAAATAGAATTATTTAAGACAATATCTGATATTTAATTTGAAGGTGGATTCAACATGCCGATATGGGATACCAAAAACTGAAAACGAGGTTCGTCTAAAGCTTTAGTAAATATATCCGCAAGTTGGTATTCCGTGCCAACAAAATACAACTCAATGGTTCCCTTTTCAACGTGATCTTTAATAAAATGATACCTGATATCTATGTGTTTTGTTCGAGAGTGCTGCACGACATTGCAAGAGATGGCAATTGCACTTTGAGAATCACAGTAAATAGAGATATTGGTGAGTGAGAACCCATAATCGCGTAATTATGTTCTCATCCACAGCACTTGAGAGCAACAGCTTGCAGCTGCTACATACTCAGCCTCAGCTGTGGATGTGGATACACAATTCTGCTTTTTGGAAGACCAACTCACCGGTCTATCTCCTAAAAACTGTATTCCTCCTGACGTGCTTTTTCTGTCCACTCTACAACCTGCAAAATCAGCATCTGAAAACGCGGTAAGATCGAAATCGGTTCCCTTTGGATACCATAGACCAAGTTCGGGTGTACCCTTAAGATAACGAAAAATGCGTTTTACCGCAGTTAGGTGTGATTCTTTTGGGTCGGCCTGAAATCTAGCACAAAGACATGTTGAAAACACTATATCCAGCTTACTGGCAGTCAAGTATAGTAAGGATCCTATCATCCCTCTGTAAGTTGTATTATCGACACTTTTCCCGGAAGGATCGGTGTCTAACTTACAGTTGGAGGCCATGGGAGTTGCGATACTCGTGCAAGAGTCTAACTTATACTTCTTGAGAATGTCAAGAGTATATTTCGACTGGTTCACAAAAATCCCATCCTCAAGTTGTTTGACTTGTAATCCGAGGAAAAAGTTCATTTCCCCCATCATACTCATCTCAAACCGAGACTCCATTAGGGCTGAAAAATCCTTACAAAAATTACTGTCAGTAGATCCAAATATAATATCGTCGACATAAATTTGTACTAGCATTATATGTGGGCCTTCCCTTTTAGTGAACAGATTTGTGTCCACCACACCTTTATAGAAACCAGCAGAAATAAGGAAATTCGAAAGACTATCATACCATGCTCGAGGTGCTTGATTTAAACCATAGAGGGCCTTATCTAGCACATAAACATGGTCAGGTTTATGTGCATCAACAAAGCCTTGTGGTTGTTCAACATACACTTCCTCGTTAAGTTCACCATTTAGAAAGGCAGTCTTGACGTCCATTTGGTACACTTTGAAGTCTTTGTGTGCCGCGTACGCCAAGAAGATTCTGATTGCTTCGATCCGTGCAACTGGAGCGAAGGTCTCGTCATAATCTATCCCTTCTTGTTGTCGGTAGCCTTTGGCAACAAGTCTTGCTTTGTCCCTTATCACAATGCCGTTCTCATCTCATTTGTTCTTAAAGATCCACTTCGTTCCGATGACTGTACGGTCTTTTGGCTTGGAAACTAACCGCCATACTCTTAGCTGTTCAAACTGGTTGAGTTCCTCTTGCATTGCAACTATCCAATCCGGATCTGTCAGGGCTTCATCCACACGAGCAGGCTCTATCATGCTCAAGAATGATGCGTAGAGACATTCATTAGCAGATGCCCTACGAGTTTGGACTCCTGTTGATACGTCACCAATGATTTGCTCTGTTGGGTGACTTCGGGTCCATTTGATCTCGTGTGGAAGGGGTGCTCGGGATGGAACCTCTGTGGTTAATATGGGGATGGATGAGGATTCATGGTCAATGGTTTCAAATGAGGGTACCACTGGTTCAGGTTCGATTCCCGAGTGTTCAGGTGAAGGAAGAATTGTTGGTATTATATGTGAGGGTATTATAGGAGTAGATTCAACTGCGGATGTGTCGGTGGATGATGTGGATGGATGAGGGTATGTTGATGAAGATGGAGCGGAGAAACTTTGCGGCGCAGTTGAACTGGAAGGATCACCTACATTATTAACATCATTAGACACACTAGCGTCAGGACCGAAAAATTCAACATAAAAAGGATCAAATAAATTAACCAAATCAGAAGAAGAAAAAGAAATGGGGTTATTTGAAGAGTCTCCAGGCATTTGAGTAATGCGTGGTCCTGATTGATCAACTTCGGGTGCCAGTTCAGCCAACTCATCAAATGTGACGTGCACACTTTCATTGACTGTTCTGGTTCGGGTATTGAATGCGCGATACGCCTTCGAGTTGGATGAGTATCCAATGAAGATCAATTCATCCGCCTTTTCGTTAAATTTCCCGAGGTTGTCTTTGTTATTCAGCACGTAGCACCTGCAACCAAATACACGTAAGTACTTGATAAATGGTACTTTATTAAAAAAGAGTTGGTAAGGAGTTTTGTTAAAGCGCTTATGGATGATGGAGCGATTTTGTGTATAGCATGTTGTTGATACGGCTTCGGCCCACAAGAACGGAGGTAGCTTTGAGTATGTGAGCATTGTACGAGCGGCTTCCACTAGCGTACGGTTACGCCTTTCCACGATCCCATTTTGTTGAGGTGTTCGAGCAGCAAAGTATTGATGCTGAATCCCTTTGGATCGAAGGAAGCCCTCCACTACTGAGTTCTTGAACTCCGTGCCGTTATCTGATCTGATTGATTGTACTGACAGCTGCTGTTGGGTCTCGACACTCTTGATAAAATCAATGATTTCTTGAGCTGTCTCGTCCTTGGAACACAAGAACCTGACCCAGGTATATCGAGAATAATCATCAACGATAACCAACACATATCGTTTTCCATTTATGCTTTGAGTTCTCATCGGTCCGCATAAATCCATATGAAGTAACTCCAAAACTCTTTTTGTTGATGGTTCGGGCTTTGGTTTGTGAGATGATCGTTTCATTTTTCCTTTCTCACACGCTCCACACAGATGGTCCTTTTCGTAGCGCAACTCAGGAAGTCCTTTGACCAATTGCTTCGCAGCCAGCTTGTTGATATTATCAAAATTCAAATGGGATAATCTTCGATGCCACAACCAAGAGTCTTTTGAAGAGGCTTTTGATAGTAGGCAAATGTTATCCTTCACTACAAGCTTAGCTACGTCAATGGTGTAAAGGTTAGATTTTCGGGAACCAGTTAAGATTTCTTTTCCATCCATGTTCTTAACACTGCAGTTCTTAGCCCTAAACGTTACTTCTAGTCCTTTGTCGCAGAGCTGTCCTATGCTAAAAAGATTATGAGATAACCCCTCAACATAGTCAACGTCCTTGATGACCAGATTATTTAGAACTAAGTCCCCATATCCTTTTATGTGAGCCTGATGGTTGTTCCCGAATTTCACAGTTCCGCAATACTGTTCAACAACGTTGGACATCAATTCTCTTCTTCCTGTCATGTGCTTGGAGCAACCCGAATCCATATACCAAATGGACTTAGCCTGAAAAACACATAAATTCATATAATGAAAAACTATATGCATTCAAACACATCCATTTTTAATTCACAATCAAACCGTGTTCTGAACCGAGATGTTTAGAAAACATGATGAGTTAAGACCGGGTCCTGGGCTGTGTGCACAGAAGCCAAACGTGTCGGTTTAAGCACAACCGACAAGCAAAAGAACGGGTCCTAGTCTAAGGTAACTAGAAGCCATTTCTTTGAAGCACGGGTCTTGATCAGAAGTAACCAAGAACCATCTGCATTAAGATCACACAACCTTGGGTACCCACCTCAATATGGGTCCATTTTTGTTAGGATTTCCAGATTTATATGGCACGTGTACAGATTTAGAATCCCAACTAGCATTTGTGTGTGGTCCGGATGCACAACCCTTGAAGATTGGATTTATTGGGTTTTGGAACCTTAGGCGCTGAAATTACCTTCGGTTTTTGTCTTTTTGAGACCTTTTTGACCGTTGCTTTGGTTTTGGGCCTTGGCAACGGACACATCTCAACTTTGTTTTTGGCCGATGATGCACTATTTTTTGTTTTCTTTTTCCGAATACGTTTAACAGGATAAGGCATAAAAGCATTCATTTCAGGAACCTGTCGTCTCTATTTAGTTGGACATAGATTAAACAAATCCTTGAAAGAGTACTTTAACAGAACAGTAGAATTCGGTACATCATTACAGACATTGTCACACACATTGTTACATAAATTGTCTTTAGAGATTACAGACATCCTATCTCTAGTAACAAATTCACTTGGCATTAAAGCCTTCTTCACAAAAAAACTTGTAAAATCCTGCATGGTGGTTTTTGGGACTCTCCTTATATGATCTGTAGGAACAAAACGATTAGAGTCAGTAAGCATGGAAGATTTAGACTTGACAGACTTTTCTTTTTGGTGGTGAGTGGGTTTCTTAAAAGACTTGGATTTGATCTGAGTCTTTTTAGGAACCTCATTTTTGAAAACTTTTGAGCACTCACCTTTGACAATGATAGAAGAAGATTCAGCTGTAGCCTTACCTTTATCTGATGACATACATGGAATTTTTATGGAATGAGAAAGTGTTTGTTGTTTTGAAAGATCTTTCAATTGTTGTGAAACTGTTTCAAAATTTTCTCTGTAGACAGTGACTTCCACAGATTGTTGAAAAGATTGATTTACCAATTCTTCTTCTCTCTTAAGAAGAGCATCTTGAAGATCAAGTGCTTTCTCTTGAGACGACTTCAACTCCTTTTCTAAAACAATGATTTGTTGTTGAAGAACTTTTGCAGGAATATAAAGTTGAGGAGTTGATTTTTCGGTTTCAGTTTTCAATTCAGTTTCTGAATAAGTTGACGAGAGATCTTCCTCTAAAGTGGGTACTCTAGAAGAATAACTCTCGTTAAGTTCTTCATATTGAAAAGAAATTTCTTTATCTTTACGAGCGACACGTTTCTCATTTTCTTGGTTTAAAACTTCTTTTGATGACTCAAAAAAAGAAAGATTTAAGACCGGCTCCCATATAATTCATGTCATAAAATAAAGGTAAAACATTTTGTGCTTTTTCCAAATATTTAGGATTTTTAAAACCAATTCCTTGTTTAGAATGGTAAAACCTAGTTTCTTTGTGCTGATTTAAATGGATAGTTTGTTCTGTTTGACCCCTTTTCAAAAATGCATCGTCAAGGGTCTTTATTCT